>BQNB010006793.1:70808-90005 GCA_026074375.1 Tanacetum coccineum | reverse complement strand
AGGATCAAACCTCCACCGCTAAGCGTAAGTACTAAAAGTTACTATTAAAGAGGTCTTTGGAGGGTTTTGGGGTGTAGGTGTAATATGATAAACATGAAAACAGAAACGGATGGGAAATATTTGGGGAGTGACTTTTTTGGGTGAATTTGGGGTGAAGTGGTGAGTTAATCATTTATAAGAATACACATTGATATGGTTGCTAAGCCAAAGACTCGACCACTTGAATAAAGATATACAAACTCTACACAACTTTACATCAAACTTATTCTTTTTCTTTTCTCTTTTTTTCATAACATCACTTGGGGTTTATAGATACACCCCTATACTTGAGCTTTTACATACTTGATACATGAACTAATCTAATGACCCGAATTGAGGTGGATCAAAATAACATGGAGATTATCCAACAAACATATAGGGGTATTAACTTAACTTTTCTTCTCCATTCTTCTGCAAAATAAATACTACCATGAATCCCAATCATCCCAAAACTGTATTTACAAGGATAAGGACTTAGCAAACGTGTACTCAAATAATTAACTTAGGTTAAACAATAGTGTACTAAAAACGAGTACATACAAGGTAGGCTAAGGCAATTTGGGTGTAACAATTGGTTTAAGGGTTTAAATAATGTTCTTCATTAACAATCCGGAGTCCACCGGAAAATTACGAGAACTGTGAAAAGGAAAGGCTCGGAGGGTTGTACTAGGGGAATCCTGCACTAAAAATGAGTGCATGGTAAGGGTGTGGGATAGTTATATAGTCGAGGTGACCATAATAACAATTACATATTTAAAACATGGGTTAATCCTAGTGCCTCTTATCATTTAGCACATCCTAATACTCACTATACGGTTTCGAAATGCATCACTAAAGCAAGTTCTAGAATTTAATACACTATCGGTACACTCTCATATAATTTAAAACCGATACCAACGCTCTGGAAAAGGTGACAAAATCACACATGCTTGGACACATCCATGAACGCGACACATGCAATTGCTCAACTTGAGAAAGCTAAAGGTATAAATTATCTTGGGTATCAAGGATGGATACCCGAATTCCTAAAGATCTATGGGCGAACCTCACAATTTGGGGGTGGAATTTTTTTTAAGTGGTAAAGTTTTTGTGCTAATCATATAATTCCCTATTCAATGCGACACTACTAGTACTTAGTTTCACCGGTATGTGCCATAAAAATTTTAAATTTGGGTCAAAATTACCTTCTACGCTATGTTTTGATATATTACTCATCATTTTAGGGACAAAGCAAAGACAAATGAAAGAATAGTTTGTGGAAACTAGAAGGGGGTTGAATAGTTTTTACCATTTTAAAATTAAAACTTAGATTGTCGATTTATGTGAACTCAAGAGATATACACAAGTTTATATGATAGCAATGAAATAAGTAAGTAACTAATCTACGAAATATAAACAAGTAAAGATAAGAAAGATCAAACCGATGACACAATGATTTATACTGGTTTGGCTACGAAGCTCCTCTTCGCCCTACTCCACTCCCCAAGTACCCAACTTGAGAGTTATCTTCACTATGTTAACAAGCTCCCTTTAGGCGGAAAAAACTGTACACGTCGCTTACACTTTTTCCGGCACTAAGCTAAATACCGAGTTCTACTTTGAGATAAAACCAATCTAACACACTATGTATTTTATGGCCTAAATACTAATTTATCATACACATATGATACACACAACACAATATATACAAGATGAATGATTATCACAAACGTGATGACATAACTAAACTATTAACACTTGAAGCTTGACGTCTTCTTGAGTGTTCTTCACTAAAGAGTGGAATGAGTTGATTACTTGTAATGGATTATGTAACAAGTATAATGATCAAAGAATATAAAAGATAAAATATGTGTGAGAAAATATTTTTCAAGATTTGTCTAAAATGAAGACTTAAGGTTGCTATTTATAGGCAATCCTTTAAAATTCAAATGCTGGCCTAAACAGCTGGACGTTGCGACCCACGGATCCACCTACACCTGGATCCGTGCCTTGTTATGGTGGATCTGTCCGAGGAGCTGGGACAACATTTGTCATTTTATGATTAATCCCAAATCTATACAAAATATTGTTATCATGAATAAGGAAAGATTTTCTAGATTTGGAAAGATTTTAAAAGATTTAAAAAGATTGTTTCCACTTATGGTTAATCTTATTTTGTCTTACATGATTAATATAACTAGCTTATAATTAATCATGTGTTAACTTAAATCATTTGATTAGAAAAGGTTTATGCAAATGATAATATTTTTCTTTGATCATTAACTATGTTTAATAATGTCATATTCATACCTTAAGTGATTTGTCGGCGTCAAGTAAACTTTCGACTAAATAACTTGTTTACGTAAACTTTTACGTAGTATGACATTATATTTGTTATTATCAAAACATGAAGATCATTAAATATAAATATCGTTTTTGCGCGAATATTTGTATTAACAATCTCCCCCTTTTTGATGATGACAAAATATAAACTCATGCTTATTTAAAAGTTACTAAATAAGTATTTAGTAGATGAGTTTACATTTCTTCTCCCCCTTTTTGTCGAAGCAAAAAGTGTTGTAGAGGCCTTCCTTGCATGTCTTGTTTTGACGAATGCTAAGTGACTTGGTAACGAATGCAAAGTAAAAAAAAATAAAGACTAGATGCAAGTGCTCCCCCTTGGTGTATACTCCCCCTTGCTTGGGGCACCAAGTAATCGAGCTATGGATGCGTTGCTACAAAACAAAGTTAGTAGGCAAGCAAATATATATATGACAATTAAAAATGCACACATATACATTTTACACAATGAACATCCATTGTTAACACACCAAATGAAAATAATGTTAAATCCGTTATAAGGGATAAAACATAAATTTGGCATTAAAGCCATAAGGCAAGAGAGTTAAAGTTGAAAAGAAGATAAAGCAACTAAAAATCCTAAATCTTGGGATAAGATCTTGTCTTCCTTATAATCCAAAGGGTTTGGGGTATCATAAGAGTGGCTTTAGTGCGGAAGGTATGGTGAGTTTGAAGATCCAAGATGATGTTGGATGTAAGAGCAAATGAAATGAACACCTTCTTGTAGGCTTTGAAGGTGATTGACTTTGTTGGTACAACATCTACATATATGTAGATGAGGATTTTGATTGGTTATTAGGATTAAATGATCAAACTTGTTATGGAAAGAGGGTGTGTCATTTTTGTGAAGTATGTTCTTGAATGTATTCAAACATGAGATGCATTTCATGTAATAGTAATCCAATTTCACATTGGGAGTTACTACAACATTGATATGTCATGAGGTGAAAATGAGCTTGTCTTGATTCTAAGACTTTGGGTGGAGTGATATGTGGATCAATTTGATTTGATTTGAGTTTTAAGAGATGTTCTTGGATGATTTTCCTTTTGATTGTAGGTGTGGAATCATTTGAGGAAGTAGTCATTTCATTTTTGAGTATTAAAGTTGTGAAAGTGTGTCTTATAAAAGACATAGGGTGTATGCTTTGGCATGAAGGTTGTTGGATTATATAACGGAGATATTTTATCCTAAGGTTTAAGATCCACATAGTATCATATAGCATGTTTATAAGATAAAGTAGAAAAAGTTAAAAATAAAGAAGATTTGAATTTTTGGCGTCTTGCCAGGGGGGTCACGGATCCACCGTAACAGCGTACAGATCTACCTTTTGGTGGATCCGTGGATCGCAGTTGTCAATAAAAAATGACTAGAACTTCGCTTTTTCTTCCAAAATTTCAAAACAAATTATCATTCAAATATTATTATGCTACAATATCATATGATATATCACGATAAATAAGTGCATAGTTTTAGTATCTTCGATCAAGCATGCATAACATTCATAAGCATATAGTTTACCCAAATAGCATAGTCTAGTGCAAAGATACTACAAGCAAATATTGAGATAATATTCTTCAGATGGCAATTCATGATTCTTAGAGATACTCCTATTCTAAAGTTGATCCACGGATGGCCAATATCCTAGCAAAGGAGATGATTGGTTTGAGCTTTCCACCGACGATGAAGAGTAAGGTATGTCAATCTTAACTTCTTCACTCTTATTCCTCTTTCTCTTATTCTTCCTATTGATGGAACTCATCATTGTAGGCAAAAAGAAATTGTAGTGTATGTATGAGATGAAAGAGTTTAGGATGTTAGCAAGAATGATATTGGTATGGCGCGTATTGTAGTAAGCCATATGGAGTGAACAATCAACTTTATTTTTTAACACTTTGAATTTTATGAGCAATGAAGTAGGCAAGGTTAAAGTTTTGAGAGTTTTTAAGATGATAGAGCATGATGGCAGAGCATGCATCTATGGAGCTTTTGTGAGTGTCGACACAAATGACATTCTCATGAATGATGAGTTCCCAATCTTTGATGTTGGGAGGAAGATTATCTTGGAGGATAATGGTGGGATTTGAGAAATTTTGATGACTTGATGGAATGCAAATGTTTTGAACGAAGTCTCTAATGTTTGGAAGGTTAGTTTGATAAGAGACATGTTTTTCACTGGTAGTGTTAAAAAGTTCTAATGAACATTCCTTTGAGAAGATACATGTTCCTTTGTATGGAATTTGAAGGACTTGAATAATTTTTCAAGTGACATTATGAAATATTTGTCTCGAATGGTGAATCTAATTGAAAGAGACATATTACGCACATTACGAATTAATTAGAATTTGCGATAGAATTCGATGATGAAACGAGGACAAATATGATTGTTTAAAGTGAAGAGACAATCAAATTGAATGGATTTGAATTGATCGAAGATGTCATTGCCAAAGGTGAATGAGGATTCAATGTGTCTTCCTTCATGAATGAAGCAATTTCAAAGGGTTTTAAAAGAGCTTTTGGCATTGTTTGGAGTGGACCTTTGGTGATGGATTTTTGGTATGTAGGCTTTGGTTCTTTTGTAGTCGAGTTTCATCATTCCAAGCATAATTGAACCTAGTAAATTTATAATTAGAATATAGATAAATATATTGAAGATAAGTTATGATATATGTATGTGATTCATGTACATGATGTAGTCAAATGCACATGTTTATTTTGCTTTATCTCATAAGACAAATGAGTCAAGATAATTCATTAATTGTAGATCTTGAGGGTTCATTCATGAGAGAATAATCGTTTTTTATTTGTATTAACTATGTATATAGATATCACTTGTTTAGAAAAATTCCCAATTGTGAGTTTTTGTTAAAAATACATAACTTGGGGTTTTCAGTGAAAATTTGACTTTTGGCGAAACACATTAAACGTGCATTCCAAGTATGGAAGGATTAATTGATCTATTGTTTCAAGCATTTTTCCATTGATGGAAATAAAATTACGTGTTTCAAAATAAAGATTTTAAAAAGAAAAACTTACAATTATGATTGTAGATATCTTGAAATGTATGGATCTATCTTAATTATAGCTTGAAATGATATTGGCTGGAATGCTCAATCTTGGGTGATATGAGAGGTAGGTGTTGGTGTATTATTGGAGGAGAAGGCAAGTGGTCCAACAATTTAAAAGTAAGGTATCCTATTGACTCACGGATCTACCTAAATAACGCACGGATCTCCATATGGTGGATCCATGGTTCGCAGGTCTCCAAAAAATACTGACAGAGTTGATTTTTGAGCAAATTGAGATATGGTGTTATGTTTTTAGTAATTGGAGTGTGTTATACTTACTATTAGGAGTATGTGATGTAATTTTCGGAGTCGGCGTATAAGTTTTAAGTGAACCGTGCAACTTGTCGTGAACTTCCCGATGGAATTTGAGCGTAGTCGATCCTACTAGGAGTGTGTTATCTTTTAGCATAAATTTTGACCATTACTAATAACACAATCATTTATGAACATTTATACTTAATAAAACATCGTCAACACAAGTGTGAGTTGCAATTCGATGATTGTTCTTTTTGTCTTTTTCAATCGATTTCGTAATTTCATGTATTGACCATACATGCAGACTTTGAAAATATCTATGGTCATGTTATTGATATTTTCTTTATCTAGTAAAATTCTAATCTCGATTATGTTCATGATCGAAAGTTTTGTAATTGGAACTAGTAATGAGAATTATCATCTTTTGAATAATGAGTAATTACTTCATTAGAGTTTCCGCTTACGATTATTTTTGGGATGATGAAGGATCACTATCCATGATAAGTTCCATCATTCCTAATTCTAATCTTAAATAATTAAATACTTCACGTTTTAAATGTTTAGTAAATATATCGGCTATATTATCTTTGGATGCAACTTTCTCGATAGAGATATTTCCTTTTTGGACATTATCGCGTAGAAAGTTGTGACGGATTTCTATATGTTTAGTTCTAGAGTGTTGTATGGGGTTTTTACTTAAGTCGATAGAGCCCTTTATTGTCGCACATAATCAGAACGTCGTTGAGGCGTATGCCGTAGTCGTTGAGAGCTTGTTTCATCCATAGTGCTTGTTGACATGCCTTTCTGGCGGAGACGCATTCGGCTTCGGTCGTGGAGATAGAAAGGGATGTTTGTTTCTTAGTGAACCAAGATGTTAAACAACATCCCATGAACGTAAAACCCCACTAGTGCTTTTGCGATCAACGTAATCGCCTGCGTGGTTGGAGTCGGCATAAACTATGGTTTCTATTCCGGTTCCTTTCGATACCATAATCCTAACTGACTAGTTCCTCTAATATACCTAAATATACGCTTAACGGCTTCTAAATGGGTAGTCTTAGGATTTTCTTGGAAACGAGCATATAAGCAAACACTAAACATAATATCGAGCCTACTTGCAGTTAAATAAAGTAAACTACCAATCATACCTCAATATTTAGAGCTATCTACGGAGTCGGCTTCATCATCCTTAGTGAGCTTGATCTCCATTGACATCGGTGTCTTGGTTGGTTTGGAATCTTCCAACCCAAACTTCATTATCATCTCCTTGATGTACATGGATTGATTGAAAAATATTCCGTCTTCCATTTGTTTGATTTAAAGACCCAAGAAGAAGTTCAACTCCCCCATCATACTCATCTTAAACTCGTCGTGCATGATTTTTGCAAAATCATCACACAAGTTTTGACTTGTAGAACCAAAAATAATGTCGTCGACATATATTTGAACAATGATAAGATGTGATTTTGATTTTTTAGTAAAAAGTGTATTATCGACCATTCCCATTGAATACTCGTGTTTTATCAAAAATGCTTTTAGTCTATCATACCAAGCTTTGAGAGCTTGCTTAAGACCATACAAAGCCTTTTTAAGTTTATAAACATAGTTTGGTTTTTGAAAATCAATGAACCCCGGAGGTTGAGCAACGTAAACCTCTTCGTTTATAAAACCATTTAGAAAAGCACTTTTTACATCCATTTGATATAATTTAAAATCATTTGCACAAGCAATAGCAAGAAGTATTCTAATCGACTCTAATCTAGCTACCGAAGCATATGTTTCATCATAATCTATACCTTCTTGTTGATTATATCCTTGTGCTACCAATCTAGCCTTATTTCTTAATTTCTAAATTTAAGGGCTTTACTATATCTGTTTTCATCTAATTTATTTCTAAATACCCATTTTGCTCCTATGATAGATTAACTTATATGTAAAGGGAAAAATTCCTAAACATCATTAGCTACAAATTGATTTAGTTCTTCTTGCATAGCTACAACCCAACTTTTATCTTTTAATGCTTCATTGACATTTTTGGGTTCTATTGTAGATATAAAACAAAAGAAATTACTATGATTTTGGGCTTGAGATCTTAAGGTTCTTTGATTAAGATTTCCTATGACTTGATCTAGTGGATGATTCTTGGACTCTTTAATGTTAATAATTTCGTCAACTTCTATCGACTCATCTTCTTCATTATTAGTATTTACTATTTTGGTATTCTTTCTAATGGCTTCTTCTTCACCAACATCATCATCAACCAATGGTGATAATTTGGTAGGAGGAGGACTTTCATCGAATGTCACGTTGAGTGATTCTTCGACTTTCATTGTATGTTTATTTAATACTACATAAGCTTTACTATTTTGAGAATACCCTAGAAAAACACCTTCGTATGACTTTGGGTCAAACTTGGTTAGATAGTCTTTAGTATTCAAAATGAAGCACTTGCTTCCAAATACTTTAAAATATTCTAAAGAAGGTTTCCTACCTCTAAATATTTCATAAGAGGTTTTTCCTAGTATTGGTCGAATTAATATTATATTTAGTATATAAGTTGACGTGTCAACGACATTACACCAAAACTTTTATGGAATGGATTGTTCATTAAGCATAGTCATAGACATCTCTTGTAAGGTCCTATTCTTTCTTTCTACTACCCTATTTGATTATGGAGTATGTGGAGCCGAGAAGTTATGAGTAATGCCTTGTGCATCACAATAAGCTCCGAATTGTACTTCATTATCAAATTTCCGACCAGGGTCCGTTGTAATTGCTATTATATAACTACCTAGTTGGTTTTGAATTTTCCTACTCAATATTTCAAATTTCTCAAAAGCTTCATTTTTAGTCTTTAGAAATCTAGTCCATGTATACCTAGAATAATTATCTACTACAACTAAGGTGTATAGATTACCTCTATAACTTTTAATTGTCGATAGATCAAATAAGTCCATATGTAATAATTCTAAACATCTTTTGGTGGAAACCATATTTTTAGCTTTATGACTTACATGAGCTTGCTTCCTAATTTTACAAGCATCACAAAAATGTTTATCATATTTTAGCTTAGGTAAGTTTCTAACTAATTCTTTAGATGACAACGATTGAATTAAACGCACATTTGCATGACTGAGTCTTCTATGCCATAAGGTAGAATTATCCACTATCGTAGCGAGACATAATTTGTCTTGAGACTTATTTCCTAATTTCATTACGTATAAACCATTTTTCCTAATCCCGTTTCCTATGGTTTTACCATCTTTAATTATTTCACTACCTTCTTTCGTGAATAAGACTTGACACTTATTGTCACAAATTTGACCGACACTAAGTAAGTTAAAAGCTAAGTTATCTACGTGTTCTACATTAGATATAGTAAGAGAGTCATTAGAGATTGTACCTTTGCCTATGATCTTTCCTTTTAGGTTACTTCCAAAAACAACATTACCTCCGTCGTATGCTTTGTAGGTAGAGAATAAACTCTTGTTACCGGTCATATGTTTGGAGCAACCACTATCTTTGATCCACTCATCCAGTTCCAAGCATGTTCTCAAGCATACCTATTTCAATAAATACAAATTCAAGTGTTTGGTCCCTAATATCTCATGGGTCCAAAAATGTTAGTGTTGTACATCCCTTGCATTTGTTTTAATTGATTGGGATATTGAAATGGGATACAATTTCCCATATGTACGAAGCCTTGATTTTGTTGGTTGTTCCAATTCATAGGGTAGAAGTTTTGATGAATTGGTTGTCTAGAGTTTCTCCTAGATTGAGGTGTGTTGTATCTTGGTTGAGAAGAGATGTTTCTTCTAGGTGGAGGTGTTTTCGATCTAGACTCGGTTTTGACATAACCTATACCGCTTTTAGGTGATGGTTTTAAAGATGGTTTCTTTGACTCATCAATGCTATTATGTATAAGTTTCTTCCTAGTAATAAGAAAATCTAATCTAGAAGACATAGGTGGACTAAAAACGTGTTCTGTCCCTTTTTCGCCATATGTGCAACTCACGGATCAAGGTAAGGTAGATCCGTGCACCCTTATGATGGATTCACCTATCGCCTTTTTAGCAGACAATCCACGAAACTCATGTTTTTAGTTCCGCTTGTTGACGCTTTACTATCATCAAATCCTAGACCTATTTTACAACTAGGTGACTTTTGATTATTTAATATTTCTCTAAGTGAATTAACGCTTTTATCAAATTTAACAAATTTAACTTGGGTTTCTTTAAGTTTGGCATTTTCCGATTTAAGTTCCTCATATGACTTACACGCATCTCAATTTCTTTACTTCTCTCAAGTTTCTTAATTTTCTAGTTCAATTCTAAAATTTCTTTTCTAAAGATCTCTTTAGTTTTTCAAAATTTTATTTGTTAATGATTTTTAAGCTAATTTACTAAAGCACGATACGTATTTATTTGCATTTATTTTAACCCTTTTATCTATTATCAAGGAACATTGATATCACTATATATGAAGAGTTAAGAGTTACCTCATTTGACGATTGAGCCATGAGATAAGTTTCATCGTTGGTTTTGTCTTCGGCGTCATTTTTCGCTATCGCTACAAGAACCTCCTATGAAGGCCTTTTGATCTTTGTTGCGAGATGGTTTTGGACAATCGCCAATGAGATGATTTGGATCACCGCATCTAAAGATTTCCGGTCACTCTTTCATTTCTTCTCATCTCTTTGTCGGAATGACTTCTTTTCTTCTCTTGGTTGCCAAACAAATTTACCCTTTCTTCTAAAGAACTTTTTAAAGTTCTTTAAGGCCATAGCATATTCTTCGTCATCGCTTCTGGATGTCAAAGTTTCATCATCACTATACTCTTTCTTAGCTTTCAAAGCAATAGACTTAACTCTTTCTTTTTTGTCTCTATAAATTTTGGAATCCTTTTCCATGACTACTTCTTGTACTTTTAGATTGCCGATGAGCTCGTCTAGAGCTAGTGATGACAAATCTTTCAATTCTTCAATCGTTGTGACCTTTGCTCTCCATTTAGGATGTAGAGCCCTAAGAAACTTCCTAACATAGTTCTTGCTAGAGAAACCTTCATCAAAGTGTAATATTAGTGAAAATCTAGCAAAACCTCTATCAATAGATTCTTCTTTAAGGATAGTAAATTGTTTATATTGTTGAGCAAGAAGATCAATTTAATTATCTTTTACTTGGCTATTACCTTGATATGTGATTAAAAATGATTGCCAAATATCTTTATCCGTTTTACACATAAAAATTCTTTCATATTCCTTTTTAGGTAAAGCATTATAAAGAACCATTTTAGCTTCATTATTTTTAGCAAGTTTCTTTTTAAGACCATCATCTTATGTAAAGGAAAAACCATTTTTAAAACTTGGGTTTCTTTGTTTCTAGTAACCGATGGAAAATCACCATTCAAAATAATATGCCAAAGATCTAAATCTTTTGCTTTCACATAACTTTTAAATTTATTTTTTCCAATAAATAAAATGATCACTTTCAAAAAGAGGTGGTCTTTGCATAGATTTCCCTTCTAGATATTTATCTGAATTTATAGATTGATTCAAGCTTTAATGTATAATATACGTTAAAGATCTTGGGTTACCCTGGCTTCTGATACCAATTATGGAAACTAGAAGAGGGGGTTGATAGTTTTTACCATATTTAAAATTAAAACTTTTTTTTTTTTAAGATTGTCGACTTAATATTAACTTAGAGGAATATACCAAAGTGTATATGATAGCGATGCAATAAGTAAGTAACCAATCTATAAAATATAAATAAGTAAATATAAGAAAGATCAAACTGATGACACAATGATTTAGAGTGGTTCGACTACGAAGCTCCTCTTCGTCGTACTCCACTCCTAAAGTACCCAACTTGAGAGTTATCTTCACTTTGTTAACAAGCTCCCTTTAGGCGGAGAAAACCATACACGTCGATTACACTTTTTCTGGTACTAAGCTAAATACCGAGTTCTACTTTGAGATAGAATCAATCTAACACACTATGTATTTTGTGGCGTAAATACTAACCTATCATACACATATGATACACACAACACACAACACAAGATATAAAGTGATAATTTTCTAAACGTGATGACAAAAAACCTAAGCTATTAAAGACTTGAAGGCTTGACGTCTTCTTGAGTGTTCTTCACTAAAGAGTGGAATGAGTAGATCACTTGTAATGGATTAACAAGTATAATGATCAAAGAATATAAAAGATAAAAGATGTATGTGAAAAATATTTTACAAGAGTTGTCTAAAATGAAGACTTAAGGTTGCTATTTATAGGCAAACCTTTGAAATTCAAATGCTGTCCCAAACAGCTGGACGATGCGACCCACAGATCCACCAACACCTGGATCCGTGCCTTGTTATGGTGGATCCGTCCGAGGAGCTGGGACAACATTTTGTCATTTTATGATTAACCCCAAATCTATACAAAATATTGTTTTGTACTTATTAAAACTAGTTTAATAGATTCTTCTAGAAGAAAATATTTCTTATCACCAATAAGGAAAGATTTTCTAGATTTGGGAAGATTTGGAAAGATTGTTTCCACTTATGGTTAATCTTATTTTGTCTTACATGATTAATATAACTAGCTTATAATTAATCATGTGTTAACTTAAATCATTTGATTAGAAAAGGTTTATGCAAATGATAATATTTTTCTTTGATCATTAACTATGTTTAATAATGCCATATTCATACCTTAAGTGATTTGTCGGCGTCAAGTAAACTTTCGACTAAATAACTTGTTTACGTAAACTTTTACGTAGTATGACATTATATTTGTTATTATCAAAACATGAAGATCATTAAATATAAATATCGTTTTTGCGCGAATATTTGTATTAACAATCTCCCCCTTTTTGATGATGACAAAATATAAACTCATGCTTATTTAAAAGTTACTAAATAAGTATTTAGTGGATGAGTTTACATTTCTTCTCCCCCTTTTTGTCGAAGCAAAAAGTGTTGTAGAGGCCTTCCTTGCATGTCTTGTTTTGATGAATGCTAAGTGACTTGGTAACGAATGCAAAGTAAAAAATAAAGACTAGATGCAAGTGCTCCCCCTTGGTGTATACTCCCCCTTGCTTGGGGCACCAAGTAATCAAGCTATGGATGCGTTGCTACAAAACAAAGTTAGTAGGCAAGCAAATATATATATGACAATCACAAATGCACATATATACAATGAACATCCATCATCAACACAACAAATAAAAATAATGTTAAATCCATTATAAGGGATAAAACATAAAATTTGGCATTAAAGCCATTAAACAATTAAAAATCCTAAATCTTGAGATAAAATCTTGTCTTTCTTATAATCCAAATGGTTTGGGGTATCATAAGAGTGGTTTTAGTGCGGAAGGTATTGTGGGTTTGAAGATCCAAGATGATGTTGGATGTAGGAGCAAATGAAGTGAACACCTTCTTGTAGACTTTGAAGTTGATTAACTTTGTTGGTGCAACATCTACATATGTGTAGATGAGGATTGTAATTGGTGATTGGGATTAAATGATCAAACTTGTTGTGGAGAGAGGGTGTTTTGTTTTATGAAGTGTGTTCTTGAATGTATTCGAACATGAGATGCATTTCATGTAATAGTAATCCAATTTCACGTTAGGAGTTACTACAACATTGACATGTCATGAGGTGAAAATGAGCTTGTCTTGATTCTAAGACTTCGGGTGGACTGATATGTGGATCAATTTGATTTGATTTGAGTTTTGAGAGATGTTCTTGGATGATTTTTCTTTTGATTGTAGGTGTGGAATCATTTGAGGAATTAAAGTTGTGAAAGTGTCTTATAAAAGACATGGGGTGTATGCTTTGGCATGAAGGTTCTTGGATTATATGGAAGAGGTATTTTATCCTAAGGTTTAATATCCATATAACATCATATAACATGGTTATAAGATAAAGTAGAAAAGGTTAAAAATCAAGAAAATTTGAATTTTGGGCACCTGGACTGAGTGAGCCACGGATCCACCAAAACAACATACGGATCTACCATATGGTGGATCCATGGGTCGCAGTTGTCAACAAAAATGACCAGAACTATGGTTTTTCACCAAAAACTCAAAACAGATTATCATTATGCTAAAATATCCATACGATATGTCATGATAAATAAGTGCATAGTTTCATCATCTAGTTCAAGCATGCATAGCAATCATTCGCATACATTTAGTTCAAAATGGCTTAGTTTAACACAAAAGATGCTACATATATTTAATAAGTTAGCATAATATTATCCTAAAGTAGTAGTTCATAATTCCTAGAGAATCAGTTATGCCTAATTTAGAAATGATCCACGGATGACCGATATCCTAGCAAAGAGGATGATTGGTTTGAACTTTCTACTGACAATGGTGAGTATGGTATGTCAAGCTTAGCTTCTTCACTCTCATTCCTCTTTCTCTCATTCTTTCTATTAATGGAACTCATCATTCGATAGTGCAAGACGAATTGTAGTGTATGATGATGACGAAAGAGTTTAGGATGTCTAGCAAGAACGAATCGGTAAAGGCGAGTAATGAGTAAACCATATGGAAGAGGACAATAAAGTAGGCAAGGTTAAAGTTTTGAGAGTTCTTGAGATGATGGAGCATGATAGCGAAGCATGCATCTATGGAGCTCTTGTGAGCGTCGACACAAATGACATTTTCTTGAACAATGAGTTCCCAATCCTTGATGTTGGGAGGAAGATTATCTTGAAGGATAATGGTAGGATTTGAGCAACTTTGATAACTTGAAGGAATGAAAATGTTTTGAATGACATCTCTAATGTTTGGAAGATTAGTTTGATAAGAGGCATGTTTTTCACGATTAGTGTTTAAGAGTTCTAATGAGTAATCCTTTAAGAAGACACATGTTCCTTTGTATGGAATTTGAAGGACTTGACTGAATTTTTTGAGTGACATAATGAACTCCTTTTCTCGAATGGTGCAACCAATCGAAAGAGACATATCGTGTACATTTTGAATTAATTGGAATTTGTGATAGAATTCGATGATGAAGCGAGGACAAATATTACCATTTAAGGTAAGGAGACAATTAAATTGAATGGATTTTAATTGATCAACGGTGACGTTGCCAAAGGTGAAAGAGGATTCAATGTGTCTTCCTTCATGAATGAAGCGATTTCGAAGAGTTTTGAAGGAGCTTTTGGCATTGTTTGGAGTAGACCTTTGGTGATGAATTTTTAGTATGTAGGCTTTGGTTCTTTTGTAGTCGGTTTTATCATTCCAAGCATAATTTAAACCTAATAAATTTATAATTAGGATATAGATAAGTATATTAAAAGTAAGTTATGATGTATGTGTGTGATTCATGTACACGATGTAGTGAATCACACATCTTCATTTTGCTTTATCTCTTAAATCGAATTAGTCAAGATAACATAACAATCGTAGATCTTGATGATTCATTCAAGAGAGAGTAATCATTTTTTATTTGTATTAACTATGTAGATAGACAATATTTGTTAAACAACTTCTAATTGTGAGTTTAAAAATAATTTATTCTTGGTAAATCACATTGAATGTGAGTTCCAAGTATGGAAAAACAAGTTAATCTATTATTTCAAGTCTTTTTCCTTTTATGGAAAGAAAAATAAGTATTTCAAAATAAAGATTTTGTTGATAAAAACTTACAATTGTGAATGTAGATGTCAAGAAATGTATGGATCTATCTTAATTATGGCTTGAAATGATGTTAGTGGGAATGCTTAATCATGGGTGGTATGAGATGTAGGTGGTGGTATGTTATTGGAATAAAAATGCAAGTGGTCCAACATTTTAAATGTAGGGTATCCTGTTGACTTATGAATCCACCTAAATAACACACAAATATCCTTATTGTGGATTCGTGGTTCGCATGTCTCAAAAAATACGAACATAGTTGATTTTTGAGCAAATTGAGATGTGGTGTTATGTTTTTGGCAATTGGAATGTGTTATACATACTATTAGGGGTATGTGATATAATTTTCGGAGTCGACGTCCAAGTTTTGAGTGAACCGTGCAACTTGTCGTGAATTTCCCGATGGAATTTCAACGTAGTCGGTCCTACTAGGAGTGTGTTATCTTTTAGCATAAGTTTGACCATTACTAATAACACAATCATTTATGAACATTTATACTTAACAAAACATCGTCAACACAAGTGTGAGTTGTCATTCGATGATTGTTCTTTTCGTCCTTTTTAATTGATTTTGTAATTTTCATGTATTGACCATACATGTAGATTCTGAAGATATCTATGGTCATTTTATTGATATTTTCATTATCTAGTAAAATTATAATCTCGATTATGTACATGATCGGTAGTCTTGTAATTGGAACTTGTAATGAGAATTAACATCTTTTGAATAATGAATAATTACTTTATTAAATTTCCGCTTACGATTATTTGAGATGATGGGGAATCACTATCCATGATAAGTTCCATCATTCCTAATCCTAATCTTAAATAATTAAATACTTCACGTTTTAAAGGCTTAGTAAATATACCGGCTATATTATCTTCGGATGCAACTTTCTTGATAGAGATATTGCCCTTTTGGGCGTATCGCGTAGAAAGTGATGATGGATTTCTATATGTTTTGTTCTAGAGTGTTATGCGGGGTTTTTACTTAAGTCGATAGCACCCTTATTGTCGCACATAATCGGAACGTTGTCGAGGCGTATGCCGTAGTCAACGAGAGCTTGTTTCATCCATAGTGCTTGTTTTTGAGTTCGTGGATGTGTTTGTTTAATAATAGTTGTGGTCCCAATTGTTTAAAATCAGTTATTTACCCGCGATCTAAGACTCACGGATCCACCTAAATAACGCACGGATCTCCATATAGTGGATCTGTGGTCTGCAAGTCTCCAAAAATACGAACAGAGTTGATTTTTGAGCAAATTGAGATACGGCGTTATGTTTTTAGCAATTGGAGTGTGTTATACTTACTATTAGGAGTATGTGATATAATTTTCGAAGTCGGCGTCCAAGTTTTGAGTGAACGTGCAACTTGTCATGAATTTCCAGATGGAATTTCAACGTAGTCGATCCTACTAGGAGTGTGTTATCTTTTAGCATAGGTTTTGACCATTACTAATAACACAATTATTTATGAACATTTAGACTTAACAAAACATCGTCAACACAATGTGTGAGTTGGTGCATTTCGTTATTTTCTTTTCGTCCTTTTCTATCGATTTTGTTAATTTCATGTAATTGACCCCATAATGTAGGACTTTGGAAATTATCTATGTCATTTTTTGATATTTTTATTATTCTAGTAAAAATTCTAATTCTCGATTTGTTCATGATCGGAAAGTTTTATAATTGGAACTAATAATGAGGAATTGTCATTTTTGAATTATGGTATTAATTACTTCATTAGAGTTTCGAGTTTCCGCTTTCGGATTCTTTTTAGGGATGGATGAAGGATCACTATCCTGATGATTTAGTTCTCATCATTCCTAATCCTAATCTTAAGTAATTATTTCTTCACGTTTTTTTTAAAGGCTAGAAAATATATTGGCTATATGATTTCGGTATTTGGATGCAAATTGTTGTCAATAGAGATATTGCACGTTTGGAGTTATGCGTAGAATGTGGTACGGATTTCTATATGTTATGTTTAGAGTGTTGTTACGGGTTTTTACTTAAGTCGATAGCGCCTTTATTGTCGCACATAATCAGAACGTCATCGAGGCGTATACCGTAGTCGATGAGAGCTTGTTTCATCCATAGTGCTTGTTGAAATGCCTTTCCGGCGGAGACATATTCAGCTTCGATTGTGGAGATAGCAAGGGCCGTTTGTTTCTTAGCGAACCAAGATGTTAAACAACATCCTATAAATGTACAAACGCCACTAATGCTTTTGCGATCAACGTATCTCCCGATGGTGGATTGTCGGCATATACAACTATAGTTTCTATTCGATTCCTTTCGGATACCATATCATAAGTGACTAGTTCCTTAATATACCTTATATACGCTAACGGTATCTAAATAGGTGGATGTCCTTGTTTTTTCTTAGGAAAGAGCACAATGCAAACACTAAACATAATTATCGGGCCTAATTAAGTTATTAAATAAAAGTAAAACTACCTATCATAACCTCGAATATTTGAGTATCCTGGAGTCGGTTCATGTCTTTAGTGAGCTTGATCTCCGTTGACATCGGCCATCTTGGTTTGGTTTGGAATCTTTCCAACCGAACTTCTTTAAATCTTCTTGATGTACATGAATTGTTTAAAATATATTCCGTCTTTCCATTGTTTGATTGATAGTACCCAAGAAGAAGTTCAACTCGCCCAATAATACTTTTCTCAATCTTCGTCGTGCATGATTTTGCAAAATAATACACAAGATTTTTGACTGTGGAACCAGAATTTATTATGTCGTCGAATAGTAATTGAATAATAATAGAACTTTGATTTCTTAGTAAAAAGTGTGTTATCGACCATTCCTATTGAATACTCGTGTTTTATCAAAAATGCCTTTAGTCTATCATACCAAGCTTTAGGAGCTTGCTTAAGACCATATAAATCCTTCTTAAGTTTATAAACATAGTTTGGGTTTTGAAAATCAATGAACCTCGGAGGTTGAGCAACATAAACCTCTTCGTTTATAAAACCATTTAGAAAAACACATTTTACGTCCATTTGATATAATTTAAATTTATTTGCACAAGCAATAGTAAGAAGTATTCTAATTGACTATAATCCAGCTACCGGAGCATATGTTTCATCATAATCTATACCTTCTTGTTGATTATATCCTTGTGCTACTAATCTTGCCTTATTTCTAGATAGTATATCGTTTTCATCTAATTTATTTCTAAAGACCCATTTTGTTCCTATGACGGATTGACTTATAGGTAAATGGACTAATTCCCAAACATCATTAGCTACAAATTGATTTAGTTCTTCTTGCATAGCTACAATCAAACTTTCATCTTTTAATGCTTCATTGACATTTTTGGGTTCAATTGTAGATATAAAACAAAAGAAATTACTATGATTTTGGGCTTGAGACCTTAAGGTTCTTTGATTAAGGTTTCCCATGACTTGATCTAGTGGATGATTCTTGGACTCTTTAATGTTGACGATTTCATCAAATTCTATCGACTCATCTTCTTCATTATTATTTACTACTTTGGTATTCTTTTTAATAGCTTCGTCTTCACCAACATCATCATCAACCAATGGTGATAATTTAGTAAGAGGAGGACTTTCATTGAATGTCACGTTGAGTGATTCTTCGACTTTCATTGTGTGTTTATTTAATACTACACAAGCTTTACTATTTTGAGAATACCCTAGAAAAACACCTTCGTATGACTTTGGGTCAAACTTGGTTAGATAGTCTTTAGTATTCAAAATGAAGCACTTGCTTCCAAATACTTTAAAATACACGAAAAGTGTCGGTCACTTCCAAAGTTGTAACAAGTCTTAGCTCGTAGTTAGTATAAGGATTAGATTAGTAATCTA
>BQNB010006793.1:0-59541 GCA_026074375.1 Tanacetum coccineum | reverse complement strand
AGAAATGATAGTGTTATTTATAAGTCATGACATTAAACGTAGAATAGTTGGTTTTCTTTCAAGCTCATAAGTGTTAATTGTGGCTTTTTCTCCCATTAACTTTATATATAATTGTTTAATAAATAGAGTTGTGCGGTTTTTTTGGTTAATAATTAGTTAATAGAAGTTTTCTTTAGTTCCTTTATGATTAGGATGAGTACACATCAGGAATATTTAATTTGGCATACTATATGTATTACATTAATAAATATTTTGCTAATTCCTTAAAGAGTCTTAGGGTATATGGGATAAGTAGAATTCAATAATAATCCAAGACTGATAAAAGTTTGCTGTATCTTGCCGGCTCACAACCGATGTTACAGCCTTCTAAAAGGTTGAGGAAGTTACCGAAGTCGAAATATGTTTGCTACATCTTGTCGGAGGCGTGGCCGATGTTGTAGCCTTCTAAAGGACTGAGGTTTTGGTTTTTTAGAAAATTTAAGAACTTAAAAAAATGAAATAAGCTGAAAACTAAGATCAATAAGCTACTAACTATTTAAGTTTACCCTAATAAGCTACTTATGAAAGAAATAAGCACAAGGATATAAGCCATAAGCTGAGAATCACAATAAGCTCTTATGAAAACTTTGAAACCAAACAGGCCCTGCAAGGACCTTTGAGCTTAATTTTTAATAAGCTCTTGGATCCTTATGCACTATTAAGCTACACTAGATTAAACTACAACTAAAAAGCTCTCTAAAACATCTTTCAGAAACTATTTTGAAATTCAATTGCTTATTGAAAAAGCTTGTTGAAAACAGCTTATACTAAGAACACTTAGTACTTTTGGTTTTTGAAATTGAAAAGACAAGAAGCTATTTTAAAAGCTAAAAACAGATAATCAAATGAGCTTAACTTCAAAAAGCAAATTGAAACAGATTAACTATGAACCCTAATCTACTTGAATGCTGAAAATCAAAATTTAAGAGCAACTTTTACCTCCTGAAAATTTATGATGAAAAAGGCCTTTTGCTGTTTTTCTTACTGATGCAGTTGACACAAAGAGTGACCAAAAGATAAAACCTATAAGTGCAGACCAAAGTAAACAATCCTAACTCTCTTAAGACATGAAACTAAAGGCAATTAAAGCAAATTCTAATCCTAGAACTGAATTAAGCTGATTATGCAAATTAATACTTAATAGATTATGAACTAGTGAACACCTAACCTATCAAAAACTAATTAACACTAATCTAGTGATAAGTGTAAAGTACACATATCCATTTGTACCTAAAATAACCTAATTAAACCCAAAACAGACCAAAAATGGCAAAAGTATGCTTGTATTTGTGTTTTGTGTGTGCAGGTACGTATATATGAAAAGTCATGAAAACAGTCAAAAACGGGCAAGCACGGACACAAGAACGGAAGAGTGAACAAAAGCCGGAAGCCAAAAGCCAAAAAAGTCAAATCTTTAGTCAATTCCAGTCAATCTTGGTCAACAGAAGTCAGCAAAACCCAAAATATTCCAAAATAGCCCCTCAAGTTTCAAAAGTTACAAAAATAGTACCTTAAACCCTAAATGGGCCATGCCCGGTTCCAAAATCCTAATCCCTTAGCACAATACCCCTTTTTACAAAACTACGGGGACCATTCTTGCTATTTCCTAAACTTTCAAATTTAAACTAATTATTAAAGACAGAAAAGTGTAAATAGATATAGAACCTAAATCCCAGCTAAACAGGGACTAATGCTCAAATAGAGCTTATGTCTACAAGCTCTGGCTTATTTAGAATAAGCCAGTGAGGTATATAGACCCTTCCAGGTTTGGTCCATCATCCATTTTTAAGCTTTGGTAATTTTTGGAGTGGATTAGAGTAAGATAAGCTCAACTAAGCTTTTGAGAGCTTAGTCGAGTTAACATCTAACTTATTAGTGGATTTGAGAGCTTATGAGAAAGTATCAAGAGCTTATAAAATAGTAGAAGGCATTTGGGATTTTAAGAACTCAATAAGAAAAAACAGATTTTATTTAATAAACTAAGATTTCATTGATTTTACAAATTGATTACAATACTTGAAAATGAGATTACAAGAGCTTAAAAAGGAAATTACAATTTAAACGAAAAATTACATAAGCTACTTAACTAAAAAATACAGGGAAAGGGAGATGATGTGTGTGAGGAGTAATCTTGTATTTATAGCTGCCAAATGATGCTTCTAGGCCTTCAGGTTGTTATACGCTCCCCTTAATCCTGGCCCTTCCTTCATCTCTAATAATTGGATTTCAACTCTTATCCGTTGGATTAGATTTGATCACAAAAAATTGATTCGTGTGATAGTATATATATAAAATAACACAAATGCAAATCTCAACCAAATGCCCTTAACCAAGGCAAAAGGTCAAAATCTACACAAAGAGATTAAATATATAAGAATCAATTATAAAAAGATTCCGGAAGAGATATTCCCGGGTCGTATGTCCCAACGAGGCTGCAATTGAAAGTAATCCTGGTTTGATGAGAAATTGAATGATGGAGAATATTTAGATGATGGAAACACTGATATAATTATAACTAAAATTAATTAAATAAAACCTAATTTAATCTACGGGAAATAGATATAGGAAATGGGGATCTTAAAAACTACGGGAAACAAAATTAGTTATAGGGAAATCCTAAAATTAAATCTATACTAAAATACGGGGAACAGAATTGGTACGGGAAACCTAAATATTAATATTAAGAAAATAAATGCTCAAATTAATTAAAATTAATATTAAATTCTAATTAACTTAATTTGAAAAATAAAGAAAACTAGAACTAAAACGGAGGTCGTTTGAATGTAAAACGAAAAGAAACGGTAAAACGCACCGGGTAAAACGGGTCTAAGACTGAAATTTAAGAAAAATTAAGCCTACACTAAATTTTATATTTTTCCTAGACACTAAATGACAAAAGAAAATTTTATAAAAAAGAAAAATATTTTTTTATTAATTTTTGGATTTTTTATGAATTTTTAAAGATTAATAATTAATTAAAACTAAGAAAATAGAAAAAGACAAAAAATAAAAGTTATAAAAATTCTGAAAAAATAAAATTAAATAAAGAAAAAGTTAACAATTCTAAAAATATAAAAATGCCCAAAAGTTACTGTTTAAATAAAAAGTAATTAAACTAATTAAAATTAAACCTAATTTAATTATTTAAATTAAATAAAACTAACTGTGATTAATTATAGGGACTAACAGTGAAAGGACACAAGGACTAACGGGGAAACAACAAACTGACAAGGGGGACTAACAATTATAACTATAAAAGACAAAATTACACAAACAGTCCCTGAAGTGGACCCCGATTACAAAGCAAGTCCAAACAGCTTATTATCAAAAAGCTATAAAAGCAAAGTTGTTAAGGGGCTTGAGCTTATCATTTTCTACAAAAGGGACAAGTGCTGAATCTAACTTAATAAGCTAGAAAAGTGAGCTTTTTGGGGCTGCAGAAGCTTATTAAGCTTATGAGCTTAATTTTCTTTCTTATTGGGATTTAAGCTAACAAAATAAGCTACAACTAATGGGGAACAGTTAATAAGGAGAGGGGAGTCCTAAATAAGCTAAGGTTTCTAGAATAAGCCCTAAAATAAGCTGGAAATGAGATAAGCTATTCTAAACATTTTATTATAAAAACAGAAAAAAGGGGACTTTAAGCCTAATTTAAGCTAACCTAGAAAGGGAGATAAGCTATAAGACTTTGGGAGCTTAAAGAACTAGTAATAAGCTGCATATAAAAGCTAAAATAACTAAGTGCTTAATACAAAATTAGCAAGATAAAGAGTGCTGAATCTAGGTGCTCAGCACCAGGGGAGGAGATTCAGCACTGAGGTGGCTTATTTGGGCTTATGAAAATAAGCTCTAAAGGGCTTTTTAGCCAAATCCAAGCACAAACAGATTTATAAGGGAGGCAAATGAGCTTATTTTCAAAGTTTGAACTAATAAAATGGACTAAAACCTGCTGATATTGGGGCTTAAAAATGGGGTTTTTCAAAAATTATGCATATTAACTTTTTGACTCATACTTGGTCAAATTAAAGGGACAGAACAAGGCTTTTGAAAAGAGCTAGAAACAACACCCATAAGCACAAAAACAATGTGCTTAAGCTGCATAAGCAGCTGGAGCCCTTAAGCTTGATTTGGCTTATTTAAATTTTGACAATTTATTAAGGACACTTAAAAACTTATTTTGAAACTAAAAGTTGTGATTAAAGTGGTCTAATAAACCCTACACACTCAGCCAAAGTTGGCTGAGTGGTTACAACCCATTACAACACCCATTTGACCCATTTTGGGGTCTAAACCAAACACCCCCTTATTTATATAAAAAGGTTGTTAACTGTTTTTTATGGGTAATGCAGGCTGAGAGAATCAATTATAAGTGAGGTTTAATAACTTTTAACACATTTTTAAATGATTTAAACAGAATTAAATAACTTAAATTATACTTGAAATTTCGACAAATGCAATAACAAGAGAACTCTTAATTTTTTTATTAAAACTTCCAAGAAATACAACTTAAAACGTTTTAAATAAACTGAGTACAATAACTTTGAAGCAAACTTAATTAAAATTAAACTAAGAAAGTAAAAACAGGGATTGTTGTTTCGGCTTGTTCTTCTTTTCTTTTATAGCCTCTCAAATGACTTGGGACGAGCTTGTTGTGAGTGTGTGATGCTTCCCAAGCAATCCTAGCCCTCCATTCACTTTGAATACAATCTCACCATTGAAAGGGGTGCGGGTTTTTGTAAATTGTCAACAGGGAAGGGTATAGGGGTAATGGGGAGGTGGGAAGTGGTGAGGGGTGAGCTGGGAGATGTACTAGGGGGGTGGTTTGGGAGTGAAACCGTGGGAAAGGGTGGTTTGAGGTTTGGCGGGAAGGGTTGAGTACAGTGTTGGGAAATACAAGTCAAAAGGTCAAAGTACTGCTAAATGAAATATAAGTACTGCTAAATAGAAAGTCAAAGTACTGCCAAACCCCTCTACTTTCTTTCTCTTTTCTTTTTATTTAAGCGAAAAAATCAGTATAAATAAGTTTGAAAGTGGCAAGTATGGTCCTGCGTTTTTTATAACTAAAAGAATAAAAAGAGTTTGGGTTAATTGCATGAATGGTCCCTCTGTTTATAACAGCAGAATTAAAGAAGGTTTTTGGGGAAATTCAAAAATGCGTCTGCTTGTTTATAACTTATAACGAGAATAGAAAATTCAATAATTGGCAGCTTTGGTCCAGGATTCTTTTTGCTCTTTTTCTTTTCATAAAAACACTTTTAAAAAAAATGTATAACTTTAGTCCCTAAAGTTTGTTTAAAAAAGGATTAATGGGATTTTGTTTTTCTGTGTTGGGCTTGTATTGGGACCCACTGGGTTTGGGTTTTGGGCCCAATTGGGTTTTGTGTGGGCTTGTATTGGACCATTGAGTGTGTCATGGGCCCAATCAGGTTGAGGCTTATGATATTGGGCTTTTTAAGACCAATAAGTATTATGAAGTGGGTTTTGGTGTGTCAATGGCTGAGATGGTGTATCTGGGCTAGGATGGGCCCTTCAATAGTTTTAACATGTCTTTGTCAATTGACTATCAAGGGTTGTTGTGAAATTGATTGAGGGCCCATTTGGTCTTCACAGTTCTTCACAAATTATAATATTGGGCTTTCCCGGCCATCAGATGGGTTAAGATTGCATCCAACTAGTTTCTTCAGTTCCTGGCTCCGGTTTGACTGCTGATTAATTGTATGGACTCGTGACTTTGGTATTTTTGGACTTTGGCCTTGATCTGCAAGTCTTTTTACATTCATGCTCAGTTTTGTCTTTTTGGCTTGGTTTCTGGTCATTTTGTTGGATATCCACTTACTGCCACAAACAAATGCAAAAACAACCATATAGTTCGGCCAGTTTTTGGTTGTTTTTGGTCATTTAAGCTCGTTTTTAGAGGTAAATGATATGTGTAATTAAGCACTTATCAAATCCCCAAACTATAGGTATTGGGTGTCCTCACCGCAATGTTATAAGTAAACATGTAAGCCCGTTTTCATCCATTTTTGAATTTACACTGAACTAAAACTAATATTTTGGATTTTCTCATTTTTCTAACAAGTTTGGTTTCTTTATTTATAATACTGGGATCATAGAATGAGAAGAGCCCGTAGAGTGATCTAAGAGTTGTTCATGTGGATAATTTCTCGTCCTCGATTTTTCAAAAGTTCCAAGCTAGAGCAATTTTAAACAATGAATCATTGTCGATATATTTTTAGATGTTAAGCCCTCATACTTATGACTTGTGAACTTTCAACTCCCAACTATGGATATACGATTTAAGTGTGTACTCATTTTATTTAACCTAGGACCAACTTATTTTCATAGTCATAATTCACAAATGATATCATGACTAAAGCAACAACTTATCTGACTTCGTAAACTTGATTTCGAGAATTTTAAAAATTTAGGACTTTTTGCAAATTTTCAACCATCATAATCAAATTTAGTTCTTAAAGCTAGGAATGCGTTGCTTAGTTTGAAACCCGTGGTTAACGGAGTAGGAATATCACAACCAACTGAACGGTGTTCTTAGTTTAAAAACCCAACCCGTTGCTAGGTTTGTGGGAAAATCACATAACACCTTATTCTAATAGTTATGGATAAGAGGATTGGTGTCTTAGTTGAACCCTCACCTGACCTTTCTTCAATGTGAGATATCACGATACACCAAATCTAGAAGTTAAAAGTCTATTAGTTTGAACCCCCACTCGTGGTTAGCGGTGTGGGATATCAACGACACATCTATTAACTTGTTCCATAAATCAACATGTATTTCATTGCAAAATTTCAATTATTCATGCATTTTTGCAATTCACATTTTCATTCTTGCTTCTTTGGCCATTTATCTTTTAAATCACTAACAAAATTCTAGCTTTTGAAACACTAAGTTTACCCCAAATTTGGAAGCTTTTTCTGAAACCATCGAATGGACTTAGTTGAATAAATTGATGTAGTCATGATTGGTGGATTAGAAATCACGGGGAGAGAAAACCACAAGTTACTTGTATTAGTTTTTAGAAGAATCTTGCTTAGCACATAACTTTATATTTAAACTCTTCATTTCTCGTTCTTCACATTTTTACAATTCAAAGCTAGAAGATTTGTGGAAAGCTTGGCCTAAAGGAATAGCTCTGGGCTCAACACGCCCGATCCAACGGTCAAAAAATTTATTCTTAGTTAACCTAAAGGAAAGCAAAACTGTGACAAGAAACACTTATTAATATTTTTGAAATTTTTTCAAATTTTTATTTTTATTTGCGTTATTTTGGTGGTAAACACGGGTTTACGTCGGTAACAAAGCTGATGGAAAACAATCAAATCGAATGATACCCCCCTCAAACTAGAACTAAAACTTCGTCCTCGATGTTTTGAGGGTACTACATTAATCCTAATGACATTTATGAGGTATGCCAAAGATTAAAACGTTAGTCGATAGATTGGTTATCGGATTCCCAATTCGAAGCTGAGATGTGAAATCTTGATGAATGACAAAAATGAGAGTCTGTCACATATCGGGCAATCCTGGATAAATAAGCAAACAACAACAAG
Source organism: Tanacetum coccineum (assembly GCA_026074375.1). Lineage (NCBI taxonomy): Eukaryota > Viridiplantae > Streptophyta > Magnoliopsida > Asterales > Asteraceae > Tanacetum > Tanacetum coccineum. The sequence continues at coordinate 51,933 of BQNB010006793.1, read as the reverse complement.
GAAACCACGGGGTAATGGAATAAGACAAGACTATCGTACACAAACAACACACTCTTATTTATATCACAAATACGGATAAGGCATGGGGGTGCCGCACACGAAGCGTTGTTTAGGTTCGCGTTGCTTGACCATCACAAGGATTTATTGATCCTTGGGAAAAGTTTGGCAGATCTGGACTACCAAGTGTGGTTCTGTTTCCCTCCAAGTAATGTTCTTGAGCGATGACCATTCACTTTTGAACTTTGGCCGTTGGCTTGAGAAAGCTCACAGGCCGTTACGGAAAATACTCTAGTGATGGTTGAAACGGCATTCCAACGGGATTTTAGGTTTGCCGAGAAAAGACTTTAAATTCTGGAATTATAGAGGCGACTCGATCACAATTGTTGAAACACGGTTTTTTTTGATCTTGGGAGTCATGGAGCTCTTTTGTTTTGGCCTTTTAGATCAAATAGATGTTCTCATAGGGCTGATCTCGAAGTCATTAAGTTCATTGAGTTGTTTTTTTTTAAACTTTCGGTAGATCACCCGTAATTAAGGATTCGAAGTTTGCTTGCTTTAGGCCCCAGTAGGCTTTGGTGCTCAAGCCGTACGATCCGGAAGATGGCATGCCTTTCCTTACACAATGTTGTAAGCGTACACCCGATGGGTGTTTGTAAGCTGTGCGGAAGGCCCATAGTGCTTAATCTAGTTTGTTCCGACCAGGAGGGCACGGTTTTCACTATATGGTCCTTTCAAAGGGAATTCTTTTCAAAGCACGATTTGATACTTCCACTTGCCCACTTGTTTGTGGGTTGATAAGCAGTTGCGTAGAGACTTGGTGAGTAACTCCATATTCTCTGCTATGACCTTTGCAAACTGGTCATTACATAAAATGGGTTTCCGCGATCACTTATGATTGCCGGGGTAGCACCAAACTGGCGAAGAGAGATTTCAGAAAATTTCGCAACTACTCGGGATCATTAGTGGGGTAGTGCTTTCGCTTCCAACCATTTTGACAATTAGTCGACTGCACAAGAGAATATACTTGTTCCCTCGTGAAAGACGGGGAAACGGGCCCTCAGTCGATGCCCCACATGTCAAAGATTTCACAAAAAACTTGGATGGCGAGTTTGAGGCATTATTACGTTTGTGAAGTTTTTCCTTGGACGTTGGCACGAGTCACAGTTATTGACAACTCGTGGGCATCTTTTATAGATGGTGGCCAGATAGAAACCGGAGGTCAAAGATTCTTTTTGGCTGTGAAGGTTTGCACCATGATGTTCCCCGGTGGGGTCCATTTGTGCAAGCTGAGAGAATCTCAAGAGCTTCTTTGCGTGCACACATCGCATGAATCACTTGATCCGCACAAATTTTAACAAGAAGGGGTCGTCAAAAATAGTGTTAAATCTTTGAAAATAACTTGTTTTTCGCTGGGTCGACATGCCTTCACAATGAATCTACCGCCGTTGGTAATTTGCTTCAAAGTCGGCCGAAACCAGGGGCTCTAGAATCTCCACGTAAGGTCACCATATTTAACGTCTCAGACGAAAACTATTCATTTATTCTTTAGATCATTGACGTTTTTTCATACTGGTTTTCCAATTGGATAGTGATCGGCTGCGAGGTTCCTCGGCCCTATTAGTATCAATAACTTGAAGTCAAATTCTGTGGAGGAGGAGAAATACCAACGGAGCATTCTCGCTTTGGCATCCTTTTTTTGCAAAAGAGATACTCTTAAGGCGGAGAATGGTCGTATGCCACTATGATTTTGTTCAAGATGAAGGTAAGACCTGAATTTTCTAGAAAGCATACACATATGGCAAGTAATTTCTTTTTCAAGTAGTATGTGTAGTTCGTTTGTGCTTTCAATCAAAGGTCTTACTAGCATAGTGGATAGGACCGAAATGTTTCATGACGTTGCCCCAAAACGTGCACCTATGGCGAAATCGCTTAGCATCGCACATAGTCAAATGAAGGTCCCGTTTGGAAGCAATCAAGATTGGAGCTTCCGTATAGTCTATTTTTCAAATGTTTGGACAGCTCGAATGCAGTCATCGGATAAGTGAATGAAGTATTCTTCCAAGGAGAGATGGGTCATTGGGTCGGGATTATTTTTGAGAAATCATGAATGGATACCTGACCGGGTAAAACCGGCTTGACGAGAAAACTCCTAAATTCCTTTACGGTCTGGTGGGGTGAGGGTAATTTTGCAATGACTCGATTTTGGCTTTGTAAACCTCAATCCCTTTTCTTAGAAATCTTATGGCCTGAGGACATTGCCCTCTTCTTGACCATAAAATGGCTCTTCTCCCCGTTAAGGACTTAAGTTGGTGTTTCAACCTTTGAGCATGTGGTCTAAACGGTGAGAGAGGTTGAGTTTGGATAGAATTCCCAAAGACCGGAAGTCGTCCATTAAAGACTCTCCATCGGTTCTTCTCAAACATGTCATGAAAGATTGTAAGCATACAATAGTTTGAAACGTGCTGGGCATTGCATAAGCGGAAAGGCATGCGACTGGTAGGAAACGTTAGTCCGTACATGGCAAGTAAAAGTAGTCTTTTCTTTGATCACGGGGTCAATGGGCGATTTGGAAATAACCGGAGAAACGAAGAGCAATCCATCGAAGGAAAACAGTAGTATCATTCCCGTAATTTCTCTAAGCATTTGTCATGAACGGGTAGAGGGGAGTGGTCCTTGCGGGTGGCTTCATTTAAACTTACGATAGTCAATGCACACACGCCATCCGGGTAACCTACGACGTTGGAATCAACTCATTTTCCTCGTCATTACCACAGTTATTACTCCCTTCTTTGGTACACAATGTACGGGCTAACCCAGGGACTGTCCGGATGATTTTCAGGCACAGTGCTAGGTAAAATCAATCCTGCTTCGAGAAGTTTTTCAACACTTTTTAATAACATCGATGGAATTTTCTGGTTATACTATTCTTTGATGTTGGACTCAGCTGGTGCATAGTCCTCTTTCCATAAGAATCTTGTGGCGACAAAAGTCCGGGTTGGATTACCCTGAATGTCAGATAAGTTTATCCAAGCGAGAGCTGCTGGTGATGTCGGGATTTTAGCACCTTAACGATGTGAGCGGTATTTTCCTCAAAACATCCAAAACCTTATTTTAGCAATAATGGACGGGCAACTTGTTGTCGCCCACTCCAAAAATGCATACTCGAGATGCGGGAGGCAGTTCGTTGAGTTCAACTCGGGGAGGTTCATTGAACGGTAGGTTCAATAGGTTATTAGCTTCACAGGTTTGAGCTCTTTCCTACCTCCTAGGCAATATATTGTTTAGATTTGGGAGGTGGGTGGTGGTTCATGTTCAAATTTGCTTCTAGAAGCAGGATGTCCCTCAGGATCATAGTAGACATGGATTATATGATGGAATTCCGGATATTGCTAGCAAGGAAAGAGTCGGGCTTCTTCGAGAAGCAGGAAATACACTATCCCAAATGGAGTTAGGGTAGGAGAAGAAGTAGCAACAATTGGATCATCATACGGAGTGGAATTTCCACTCGCGATTATATCAGTAAAACCAAGAACTTCTTGAGAGTATTCCTCACAAGCCATATCAATGACGTCAATCTTGTTTGCCGTCATGTGAGATGATAATTGGCCGAGTATTATTTTCCCTGAAGTTGATCCAAATTGTAAAGTGATAGCTTCACTTCCTATTCTAAGAGTTAATTCACATTGTGCACATCAATCAAAGCAACGGACTGGTCTTTAAGAAAGCACCTCCTGAGAATTAAAGGGACTCGGGGTTGGATCTAAATCTACTTCTGACAGAACCACAAAGTCGGTGGAAAGTGGAAATACACCAACTCGTTAACGGAGGATGTCTTTTGCAATTCCCATTGGTTTAGAAATTGATCGATCCGCAAGTTCGAGTGTCATGCAAGTTGGAGTAAGATCAGGAAGTGAAAGCTTTTCCCAGACTGAAAATGGCATTAGATTAATGCTAGCACCGAGATCGGCTAATGCTAAGCATTCATCCATCCCTGGAAATTCACAAGGAAGGAACTTGCAGGGGTCTCCATGTTTTTGGGTAACTTGTTCAGATGACGCGAAACAATGTTCTTTCATCGAAGTCCGAGCTCAGACAGGGTTCATTGGGACAAGTTCGGAGCACTTCAGTAAGTTTCTCTTTATTCCCAAGTAAGGTTCTTAGAGTCGAGGCGAATTTGGGCATCAAAACAAGAGCATCCGTAAAGCTAATCTCGAAACTCATCTCTTTGAAGATTTCATAGAATTTGTCGATTTGTTCATTAGCTTGATTACGGCTCTTTTCATTATCACCACCTCGAAGGATATGGGAGAGAAATGAGGTTTAGTGTTTGGTAGGGTAGCAACAGCAGGAGCAACAATGGGCCTCAAAAAACTGGTGTTGTGATTGGTTCAGGACCTACCGAGAGGTTGGACGGGTGCTGTACTTTGTGAGCAAGAAAAAGACAGGGTGCTCTTGGTCCTTTGTTCACCTCGGGTATTTGGACTTCACTATGAAGAAAGTAGGAATTGGATGGTCCTTGATAAGCAACAAGCTTCGGGTAGTGATACCTTTAAGTCTTCTTAGGGTTGTAACTGTTGTTACCAGGGAGTGTCCCTGACCCTGAAGTAGATAGCAGGGTGTTAGGTATTGGAGTTACAACTTAGCCAAATATCAGTCAGATTTGCCATTTTGATTATTTCAATTTGTTTGTTTCGACTTTGCTAGTTTACTCTGACCCTGGTCTCTGGAGGTTATTTTGCAATGTTTCTCATGGAATAGCATCATTAGCTTGACGTAGTTGTCAAAATCGTTCTTGGTGACACTGTGTGTCTGAGGAACGGGGGCTTGATAGATAGAGACTGATTAACTGGGGTTATGAAGTTGTTTCTGACTGTTAATTGGACTGGTTTTATAAATTTCACTCTTGTTTTGGTTGAAATTGCTCTCCCGTTGTTTTGTGTTAAAGTTATTCACCCCATGGAATATTGTTAGCATTATAGCTTGAGAGTTCTGAAAGGGTGGTAAAAACCTGGAGGTCTAATATGATTTGCAACCATTTGAGGTTCGGGAAATGGTGCTTACTTGGTTGTTGTAATTAGCTGCACGGCTTGTGAACTTACTCAGAAATGTTTGCCCGATAAACGTTGCCATGAGTGGCTGGACAGTTTTGGTGAGAATGGGCACCACCACAAGTAACACAACTTAGCTCAACTGCTTTGAAGAGTGCAAGGAGTGGAGCGAAGCTTGGTTCTTTCTTGTCTAGAGCAATGCTCGGACAATATCTTTTGTTCAGCAACATCAGATGTAACAAGCTTGTGGTGGAAAGAGTTTCGTACTTACTTGGAAAACAATGCCTTTAGCTCGTAGTTTGCACGAACTTTGGACTTGCTCTCGGATGATTTCTTAAACGATTGCGCAGAATGCATTTTGTCAAAAAAGTTTCCACTGCTGCGGAGTTCATGAATCTTGATCATTAAATGTACTAAAGCATTATAGAATGTTCAAGTTGATGCAAATTCTCGAGAATCCATGGTTGTGACATGCCCTAAGTAGAATTTGAACGATCCCAGCACTCATAAAACGATTCATCGAACCTTTGCTGAAAATCTGGTGTCTCATTGCCGTAGTGCGTCATTTTAGAGGGAATGGGGAAAAATGTTTGATGAATTTGGATAACAAGATCGTCCCAAGTTTGAATGATCGAGGGGGTTCTTTTTCTAGCCTATCGGGCGCCTCCATCGACTAGACGAAGGGTAAAACGCATAAGTTTAATCGCTAGTAATTGAAACATTGGGGACCCTATTGTGGAGGTGATCTTGTTGAAGTAACGGATATGAGCATGCGGGTCTTCTTTTGTCATGAACGAAGAACTGTTTGTTCTGACAAGATTGATTAACCCAATGTCTAGCTCGAAATTGTTTGCCAAATTCAGGATTAAGGATTGCGTCCTAGTACCCCTATGGTGGTTGGTGTGCTTGGAGCAATTGAGCCATAGTTCGTTTTAGTGTCTGCATTGGGCTCTACGGCGAAGGTTCTATTCCGAAATGGGTATTCTATACGAAGAGGTTCGATAATAACTGGCGGTTCTTCTGGTGGAGGAGGACGCTGCTCACGGGACTGAGATCGATTCGTGCGATGCACAAAATGAAATTTAAAAGAAGTTACACTAATTTTTTTGGATTTGGATTTAAAATATATTCACAATCTATTTTAAACGGACAAGAGATAGACAACTTAAGCCAAATAATCGATCTACTTTCACGGAAGTTAGAAATGAAAAACCGCACAGAGTGAGCGGAGGAGTAGGAATAGCGCGAGCTTATTTCTCTCTTTTGGGTCGTAGTTCCTAGGAACAAACCCTTCCTTATACCACTTTATAGTTTGTCAATCAGAATGTGAGGTGAGCCGTATATCGAAGTGACCAGAAGGCTAGTTTTAAATCTTTGGTTAGTTTGGGAAACTCAGTAGTTCACCGGATCACTTAAATATTGAAAATACCTCAGTGGAGATATATTATATTTTGGTATTTTACCAATTAGTGAATTTTAATTTTTATGGACAATTTTTTTATATTTTTGATTTTTTTTGGGTTTTTTTTTTTTTTTTTTTTTTTTTATATTATATGTACTAATAAAAAGAAAAGAAAAATATTTTTGTGTTTTTTTTTTATGTTCTATTAACAATAGGACAAGTTAGACAAAGTCGGATAACAAATCGTCGCAATGCCTCCCCACGGCAGACGGCGCCAAAAAATTGATTTCGTGGGATAGTATACATTATATAGCAGCCCTAATCCAGATTTGACCGAATGCCCTTTGACCAAGGCAAAGAGGTCAAATTCCACAAAGGATAAATACACAAGATAGAATCATTGTAAAAAGATTCCGGAAGAGATATTCCCGGGTCGTTTCGTCCTAACGAGGCTTGCATTTGAAGTAATCTGGTTTGATGAGAATTGAATGATGGAGAATATTTAGATATGATGGAAACAACTGATATAAATTACAACTAAAAATTAATAAATAAAACCTAATTTAATCTACGGGAAGGGAAACAGATATAGGAATTGGGGATGATCTTAAAAATAGGGAAACAAAATTAGTTATAGGGAAATCCTAAAATTAATCTATACTAAAATACGGGCGAACAGAATCAGGGTATCGGAAAAAATAAAATATTAAAAATTAAGAAAAATAAATGCTAAATTAAATTAAAAATCAAAATTAAATTCTAATTAAATTAATTTGAAAAATAAAGAAAAATAGAACTAAAACGGAGGTCGTTTGAATGTAAAACGAAAAGAAACGGTAAAACGCAACCCGGTAAAACGGGTACTAGACTGAAATTTAGAAAATTAAGCCTTTTATCTAAATTTTATTATTTTGACTAGACACTAAATGGACAAAGAAAAATTTTACAAAAAAGAAATATTTTTTTATTAATTTTTGGATTTTTTATGAATAATTTTTTAAAGATTTAATTTCTAAGTAAAACTAAGAAATTAGAAAAGGACAAAAAATATAAAGTTATAAAAATTCTGAAAAAATAAAATAAATAAAGAAAAGTTTAACAATTCTAAAAATATAAAAAAAGCCCAAAAGTTACTGAATAAATTAAAAGCGTATACCTACCTCATACTAATTAATTTTTAACCTAATTTAATTATTTAAATTAAATAAAACTAACTGTAGTTAACTATAGGGACTAACAGTGAAAGGACAAAAGGACTAACTAGGCAATTAAATACTAACCTTAGCTACTAACAGTGTTAACAATAAAAAGGGAAATTTACACTAATGGTCCCTGAGGTGGACCCCGATTACAAAAAGGGTCCAAAGTGCTTATTTGACAAAAGTCAAATAAGCAAACTTGTAGAAGGGCTTATGGGGAGTCTTTTTTGTAAAAGCACTTATGCTTGAAGTTAAAAAAAAAAAAAACTTTTTTTTAATAGTAGAAAAGTGAGCTTTTGGGGCTGCAAAAGCTTATTAAGCTTATGAGCTTAATTTTCTTTCTTATTGGGATTTAAGCTAACAACATAAGCTACAACTAATGGGGAACAGTTAATAAGGAGAGGGGAATCCTAAATAAGCTAAGGTAACCTAAATAAGCCCTAAAATAAGCTTGAAATTACTTAAGCTATATTAACAGCTTATATATAAAAACGAAAAAATGTGTAATTAAGGCATATAATTAGCTAACTAGAAAGGGAGATAAGCCATAAGATTTTGGGGGACTTATAAGGCTACTAATAAGTATAAATAAAAGCAAAAAAAATCCTAGAGCTTAGTATTAAATAAGCTAGAAAAGGAGGATGAATATGGGTATCTGCACTGGGGAGATCAAACAGCTAGTGAGCTTAAAGGCTTTTTTGGCTTATGCAATAGCACATCAGAGTTTTTAGTCAAAAACCAAGCACAACAGATTAACAAATGAGGCAAAATGAGCTTATTTTCAAAGTAATGAGAGCTTAAGGGCTTTTAAAACTGACTGAATATGGGGTTAAAGGTGACTGTTTTTCAAAGAATGACTTATGTAATTTGATCTTGGTTTGGTCAAATTTCTAATAACAGAAACAAGGTTGCTCTTGAAAGGAGGCTAGTGACATCAAATAGCACAAACAAGGTGTGTTAAGCGGTCTACACAGCTTAAGGGTTTAGCTCACTTTGTGGCTTTAAAAATTTTGACAGAAGCAAAGGATAAAAAAAAACTAATTTTTTTACTAAGAAGTTTGATTAAGCTAATCTAATAAACCCCACACACTCAGCCAAAGTTGGCTGAGTGTTTGTGACCCATACCTAACCAAATTTGACCCATTTTAAGACTAAACCAAACACCCCCTTATTTATATAAAAAAGGAGTTTTAACTGATTTTTGGTAAAAGAGGGCAGAGATAATTGATTACAAGTGGATTTTAATAACTTTTAACACATATTTAAACAATTTAAACAGAGTTAAACAACTTAATTTATACTTCAAATTTTGATAAATGCAATAACATAAAAAACTCTTATCTTTTATTGAAAATGAAGAATATTACAACATAAAGTAAAGCTGAATTACACTAATGCTTAAAAGAAAGACTTAAAATTAAAATTAAACTAAAACAGGGGAGTAACATGGTGTGTTGATTCGGCTTGGTCTTCTTTTCTTTTATAGAAGTCCAAACTCTTTCTTTTGTCCTGGGTTGTGTTTGCTGTGTGAGTACAAAGCAATCCTAGCCCTTGTTTGCAAGTTGTGTTACTTCTGGCTCAATCTCGGCCATTGAAGGGGATCGAGTTGAGTGGGATTATCAAGTGGAAAAGTTATAGGGGTATTGGGTTGTGGGAAATGGTGAGGGGTGAGCTGGGAGATGTACTAGGGGGGTGGTATTGGCTATAAACCATGGGGAAGGCTGGTATGGTTTTGGCGCCAAGGGGGGTGAGGTACCGTTGTGGTTGCAGGTTTAAACGAAAACCTTGGGGAAGAGGCAACTTCAACCCCTCAACTTTCTTTCTATTTTCATTTTATCTAAGCCGAAAAATTCAGTTATAAAAGAGGTTTCAAGTATTACACATTTGGTCCCTCTGTGTTTATAACTAAAAGAATTAAAAGGGTTTTGGGAAATTGCAAAAATGGTCCTTGCCTTTAAACATAATAAAAGAATTGTCATTTGGCAGTTTTAGTCCCTCTCTTTATTTCACCATTTTTCTTTTATAAAACACTTTTAAAAATGATAACTTTAGTCCCTAAAGTTTTGTAAAAAGGATTAATGGGCTTTTGTTTTGTGTTGGGCTTGTATTGGGCCCAATAAGGTACAGGTTTGGTTATTGGGCTTTTTCAAGCCCAATAAGGTTATGAAGTGGGTTTTGTGTGTACAATGGCTGAGATTGGCTGTAACTGGGCTAGGATTGGGCCTTCAAAGTCTTCACAGTCTTTGTCAATTGCACACAAATGGGCTGTTGAAATTGATTGAGGGCCCATTTGGTCTTCACAGTCTTCATAGTTATACTATTGGGCTTTCCCGGCCCATCAGATGGGTTAAGATTGCATCCAATAGTATTCTTCAGTTCCGGCTCCGGTTTGACTGCTGATTCTGGGCTTTCCCGCCCATCAGATGCAGGTTAAATATTGCGCAATAGCTAACTTCAGTTCCGGCACCGTTTTTACTCGCTGATTCGTTCTGTATTACCTTCTGACCTTTGCGCATTTTTAGACTATGGCCTTGATTTTGCACAAGATCCCCCTTTTCCATATCCATGCTCAGTTTTGTCCATTTTGCTTGGTTTTCTGTCTTTTTTGTTGATATCCCTTCCTGCACAATACAAATGCAAAACAAACATATATTTGGTAGTTTTTGTCTGTTTTTGGTCATTTAACTCGTAATTAGAGTAAAGCACACACAGATATGTGTAATTAATCACTTATCAGCGATTTAGGAACGGAAAAGTTTGGAACCCCGTGCGGACAGCACTGGGAACTCAAGCCTCAATGGCATGCTAGTTGCTGGCTACCTGTATGGCGATTTGTCGACTGCGACCAATGGCATGAGCCATACAAATCAAAATACCTATACATCTGGTTTCCGACAAGATGTACCAAGAATTAAGAAAGCAATATTGGTGCCCAAATGTATAAAGCCAACATCGCCACTAGTTAGCGAAGTGTTTTGACCTGTTCACCCAAAGTCAGCCAAACAGAGCCAAACATCAAGGCCATCTAGGGGGAAAAAATAGTTTGGTACAACCCAAGATACCTGAATGTAAGTGGGACAACAGTCCACCACCCTACCCACCCCCACACAACTCACACCCCCACCACGATTGTTAGTCACGAAATCCTCCCAATATGTAATGTAGCAGTAGGCCTAACACACAATTGGGAGGATTGTTGACTGCACGTCACTAAGTCTGCAATTGTTTCACTGGTTAGAGCAATACCAATGAGAGAGACTGATCCTATGGATAAACTTGTATGCAAAGACCCTCCCGTCTGTAAAACAGCACACGAGGCCGAGTTCATCCCATTTTCCACTCATTTGAGAGATCGCCGAACCGTCTCGTTTTACGCGTAACCAACTACCACATCTCTATCCAACTACTGTAGGACACTAAACACAAGCAAAAGGTCACACCAAATGTGACTATTATACATAGCGAATCATCCAGCACACATACGGGCCACGCTAGCACGGCCCCATGTTCAAGATAGTTAATGAGTACTCGGTTAGAGTAAATAAGGTAAAAGTCTTTATGAACGAGTCAACATAGCAATTATCATATAAATCCTCCTATTACAAGTCCCACCCATACAAGACTTGTAATACTTAGATTTATATATAATTCCATGTGAACAGAACTGTGACGGGCTTTGTTAACATAGCAATTATCATATCAATCCTCATAATACAAGTCCCGCCCATACAAGACTTGTAATACTTAGATTCATATATAATTCCATGTAAACAAAATTATGACGGCCTCCGCGTAATACGATATTGTATACAGTTATAAAAAATATATTCTTTGAGACCATTGTTTAACTTACAATGTCTGAGAACGAAGTGAGACCATTGTGCAACTCACAATGTCTAAAAAAAATTATGGTATTTATATAAATAACCCTTATATAAATAAACGTACGATATACGCCAAAAAGAGAGGCAAGCATATATATTACATATATCTATGTCATGTAAGCGCTTAAGGTAACAAGTAACCTAAGAACGTAAGCAAGTAGTGTGTATGCACTTTGAAATGTTTGCTGTGATGCAATGTTTATGAAAACGGTTATAGTCTAGGGTAAAATATGCAACCTAGTTCTTTATAACCAGTGCTCTGATACCAATCTGTAACACCCCTAAAAACGTGTCGCAGCGGAAATGTGTCCAGGGGCGTTACGTCATAATACACAACGCTAGATACAAGAGAACGACCTCTTAATGTGTCGTTTGAAAAGTAATCTCGTTGATTTCCTTGAAATTGATATAACATTTGTCCCATAATTGCGTCACAATGAAAAGCTTGAATGTATAGTCTCCAACGCACTTCAAGTAAGCCAAGTATCTATATCGCCTGAGAAAAACATGCTTAAAACGGTCAACATAAAGTTGGTGAGTTCATAGGTTAGTTTAAATATGAATGTAAGTTTCAAATGAATGTATTTGTCCACTGTATCATCACAGTACCATGTAAAAATCCCAAAGATTTATAAAGAATGCACGACACATTTTATGTCACCAAAAGTACCAATCTTATCCCAAAGATTTATAAAGAATGCATGACCAATTTAATGTCATCAAAATGTTTCAAGTATGTATTGCCACTTTATTCAAGTGTGTATAAAACCATGATTACCATTACTCTAAGTTCATGAAACTATGACGTAGACTTGTATGTATGCCACTTTATTCAAGTGCACAGTAAAAATGTACCCATCGTAGGTGTTCCCTCCAAGAACACCCGGGCAGTAATAAAAATAATGTGTTCCCCTCATGGGTGTTCCCTCCAAGAACACCCGGGCATGTATGCAAATAATATGTTCCCATCATGGGTGTTCCCTCCAAGAACACCCGGGCAGTAATGATTGTTGGCCCCGCAGGCGCCAATCAAATCGTAATCCGACATGGTATAACGTTCGTTCCCAGTGATAGCTAGTCACCCGAACGGGGATTGTCAATCCCAAATAGATCTATCTTATAACATTCGCGCTTACCCTCCGAGTAATTAACAGTTCATGCAACTTAAGCTAATCCATAATCATTTCAAAAGTAAAGTATGCATTCGTGACCAAAAATGAAGTCAAGTAATGTATCCCATAGCGAGCTATGTAAATGAGTATGTAAACCAATTTGTAAACAATCCTGTAAATGCATTTGTAAACAAGCATGTTCTCACCCCAAAAATATATGTAAAACCAGTAAAACATGGGGCTATAAACTCACCTTGATCAAAGACCACGATCAAATAATCCAAATAAATCACAACCGAATCTGCAACGATCTCGGCCACGACCTATAATTATGTCGCTCTATTATAATACACGTATTAAATACGATCAACGATGCGTACATCGTAACGACGAAATCATACATATTTTAATATGTATACATACATATATACATGTGATGAGAAATCCACTTGCGCGTCTTTAAACCTTAACCCTTAGTATATTATATGAATATATACTATTTTCCGTCCAATCATAGCTTATGTCGAATATTTACCGAAAGTTACTATTTTTAGACCTTCCGTTTTTAGAACCGAATAATGATCTTAAAACTATTAATTGAAATAAACCGACCTTTAGTTTTGACCCGCTATATTTTAATTTTTAAAGCAGACAATCCTCGCGACAAAGTAAAATGTCATTACGAACAACTTTCGTGTTTCGCCGGAAGGCTGAAACGGACTCGAAAGTGCTCAAATCCTTTAATTAATAAACCTTGTCTAGATTAATATAAGATTAAAAATAGAAACTATATTTTTCTACTAAAGTGTATATTCCGATTTCACTCCAGTTTCTTCGTTATTGGAAGTTAAAAGTCCCGTTTTATATCAAAACGTCCGTCAAAATATAATTTGTTATATTTTATAAACTAAAGTTTGACTTTTCAAAATCTCGAACCCCGAATCCCATGTTCTATTTTCTGGTCAAAATGACACGTTACAAACACACGCCAAAATCCGTTTTTAGCTTAAAACTTATCTAAAATATGTCTATTATGGCTTATAATTTCATATTAATCCCGCTTTAATATCAATAATATATATTATCTCGACGCCGCAAGTTTCAATAGATTTCATCACATATAATTACTCAATCAAATAAATGAAACAATTAATATATTTATGGTGCAAAACAAAACGCACCCTTTTGTGTCTGATTATCAAACCAAACAAACCCCCGGCTGTCCCGGCTGTTTGACAGCCAACCCGACACACCCTCGTCGGTTGTTAACCCACAAACCCAAACGCACCCATTTGGTGGAAACAAAACCAAACACACTCTTTTCGGTGCTATCACCACCAACAAACGCAATACCCTTGTGCTTTCCCGTTAAACTAAAACCAAACGTACCCCATGGCTGTAAACAGCCATCCAAACACACCCGTATTGGTTTCTACTAAACCAAACGCAAACCCAAACCCACACAACCCGGCTATACCCGGCTGTCCACAGCCAACCCGACGCACACCCTGCTGACCCAAACAAACGAACACCCCTAACTGCTAACCCGCAACCAGACGTACCCTTTTCAGAATTTACCACAAACCCACGCACCCTACCCGGTTGAAAATACAAACCCACGCACCCTAATCTGATTATGAACCAAACGAACCCTAATCTGAGTAAGACCAAACGGACCTTAACCTGGTGCTTATCACCGAAACCAAACGCACCCGGGCTGGTGCTATATAACCCAACGCAAACCAACCCGACACCAAACCCACGCACCCTACCCGGTTGAAAATACAAACCCACGCACCCTAATATGATTATGAACCAAACGGACCCTAATCTGAGTAAGACCAAACGGACCCTAACCTGGTGCTTATCACCGAAACCAAACGCACCCGGGCTGGTGCTATATAACCCAACACAAACCAACCCGACACCCATGTGGTGGTGTTTTACCACTGAAACAAACACCCCTTGGTGATGGGTTGACTACCAAACGCACCCTTGTGGTGGTTCGCAGCCAAACCAACGCACCCTTGCGAGGTGGCTGTGGTGATGAGTGGTGGTGTCGTGGAAGATGGTGGGCGTGGCTGAGGTGATGGTATTATGATGACATGATGGGGAGGAGTGGTGATGTGGAGAAGAGCATCGCTGTGGTGGTTTCCGTTGGGGGTAACTCGTGGAGGAAGTGGTAGAGCGGATCGGATAGATCGGTTGTGAGGAGGGTACGTGAGCTCCGCCGGAAAACTCACCGGAAAACTTTTCCGGTGGTCGGAGGTGGCGGTGGTGGTGGTGGTTCCGGTGGCTGGCCGGATAATGAGAGAGGGAAGAGAGTGACTTGTGTGTGTGTTTTATTATATAATCAAATGAAAATGGTATAATCTTTGTATATATATGAAAAGAATGTGACAAGTCCCCAATAGCTTAGGGTCTATTTTATAAACACTTTTTTAATAGAGTTATATAACTATCAGGTAGTCGGGACTCTTGAGCCGTTTATCGGACGATTCAAAATACGAAACTTGCGCCATTGTTTTCCAAATCATTTTTCTGATAAAAATGAGTATTCACTAGACTAATTTTCGTAAACGTTTTATAAAATTTATTTAAAACGTTTATTATTTATTTTGTAGATTTCCGATAATCTTGTCCGTAAAATGATCATTTTACTCGAATATTTGCGTCTTCAACAAACGTCACTGAATAAAATGTTAAATAATTTATTAAATATTCTTATTTAATAAAACGTGATAATTAAATGTAATTTAATTATTTTTGTGCCGGTACTCGTTCTTGATTCTAAAATTTTGCGAGGGCATTTCAGTCACCTTCTGACTGTTTTCGGGTCTCGGTCAAAACTAAAAAGTTGTCAGGAATGTCGTTTTACATCAAATTGCTTTAGAGTCCGAGTTGTGAAAACGTGGTTTAGCTGCTCGTTTTTGATAAATCAACCTAGGAATAACTTATATCTCCTTTAAAATTCCAAAAATTCCAAAAATTCTCGGATGTTACATTTGGTTTTATCTACAAGAACACTTGGATTAGTCCCTGCAAGTTTATGATCAAGTGAATAGTTTTGGGTTCCTTAATCCATACCCTATTGTTAAGGTATAGATTCATAAGGATCAGAAATTTCAGGATCAGCTTCAGCTGTGGAATTTGCTGAAACATCACTTCTTGATGCAGACTCAGAGTGAAAATAAAAGAAGCTGAATGAACCGTTTCAATATAATTAAATGCAGACATACCACTACTAAGCTGAGGGTGGCTCCTTCTTCACTAGAGACCCCTAAAGAGGTTGGATTACCAGATGCTTGCAGGTCCTCTTTATGCAGTTCAGTATCTACAGGTGTAGAAACTGAAGGCTGGCTGGAGGTGCTGTAGTCTTTGTCGTACCAGGACTTGTCTTTTCTTTGAATGCCATGGGAGATTGTGCACCTCTTTTAAATAAGGCCTGACTTTGTTGTGTCCTATTCTTAAGAACCTATAATTGTTTTAGAATGTTATTTCTTGGTTTCAGCTTTAGCTCCAGACATTAAGTCTCGGGGATCCTTCATCTCATCGTGTGAGGAGTATTGGACTTTATTAGCCAAGGCAACATCTTCACGTGCAGATCAGCCATCATGTTGCTGTAAAGGAGGTCCTTCATTTCTGGTTCTTTGGCTTGATGCCCCAATTGTGAACATTGAAGGACTTGATTAGGGTTTATGATGAGCCTTCAATGATCATATTCAGCATCTTATATTCCAACAAGAAGATATAATAAAAAAAAGCCCTTAGGGTAGTAAACAACTTTTTCCCTTGTTTTATTCAGCTTGTATATTATATCTTTCCCAAGATTATCGTTATCAAAGTCTACTTCGTACGTTAGCCATTTTTTCTAAACAATAGATATGGTAACAGTCCTTGTTTGAGATTTGGATCCATTCACCTCTACCAACCTAGACACTAAATGATTGAGCCATCACATTCTCCACCTAGGAGGAAGACAACTCTTCTTAAGGGTTCCTTTATCCCATATCTCCATATTGTACCCAATTGTTGCAACCCATGCTCTTACTACTTTTAAGGAAGGTGGAGAGACTTACTCATTTAAGTGTGGTAAGTAATGTGCCCTAAGTGCATTCCTAAAGGTAGTGATACCTATCTCCCCCTTATACCTCCTATAAGAGTGGATACCCATACCTTAGAGTCTTCTAAGGTTTTTGCAGTATACCAGAACTCAACTAAGTATTCGACATATTGGGTTAGGGCTTTGATAAATGCTTCCCTAAGACAACATTTTGAGATGAAGTCAGAGACGATATGAAAGTATTCAGAGTTTGGATGATCAATGTATAATTAAGGCAACCACAATTTGGTGTGAAGTTATTTCATCAAAAGTGAATCTCAACTGATCTGGCCAGGTAATAAGGAATTTGGGCTTTTGGTGCTTGTCAAGGAGTGATAGTTCATCTCTTGTCTTTCTTTTTTCTTGAAAAATCTTAATCTATCCCTTTAGTTTCTTTTCTTTTCATCTTCTCTTCTTTCTCTCTTTCTCTTCTTATTCTTATTCTCCTTTCTATCATGGTCTATCTTTCTTCTTCTTCTTGATTTTTACTTTCGTACTTTTACAAACTTTATCTTCTCTTCTACTCTCTTCTGTATCTTTACTTCCTTCCTCTTAAGGAGACTTTTTCTTCATTAGGTTCTTTTTAAGGTTCTTTCTTCTGTCCTTCTTCTTCTTTCTTTCTTCCTCTTAATATTCTTAGTTCTATGTCTTATTCTTCTTTTTTATGTGGGCTTTCTCTTGTTCTTCTATTCTATTTCTTACTTCTTATTTTTTGCTTTTGTATATCTTTTCTCTTGCTTCTTCTTTTCCTCTTAAATATCTGATTTCTTTTCTTACTATCTATCCTTTCTTCTTCTCTTCCTCAGGCTTTAAGAAATTACATAAGGTGTGATAGGATTTGAGTTGGGATTGGAATGATTTTGCCATTTTTGTTATTTAGGGTTTTGAGGGTTTGATTTAGTTTGAGGTTTTTGTGTATGTGTTTTTGATGAGTTTGTGAAAAGTAAGATGTAGATTTGCGTGATGGTTTTATAGGATTGATGAAGTTACAACTTTTTCTTTGTGAATGTGTAACTGTCATTTTGAGGTTATGAAGTTATAGGGAATGTTTAGGGTTTGTTTTCAATATGTGTGAAAAACTTTGTATTTAGTGAAAGTCAGCAAAGCATGCATCTGACACCTAGAACAATGAACAGCCGTCTATTCAACTAAAAAAGTAGGTGAAAGAAAGATGGTGAGGTCATTCTAACGTTTAGATATCCTTTTTAATGTATTAAAATAAACAACTTCTTAGGAAGAAGTTATTTAGGTAAAATAATATTAATTTAGAAAATCACTCTTGTTTTGTTATTTAAAACTGACCTTGTGATTGATGTTTAAGGAGCCAGGTTTGGTGTTTTGTTATGTTGAACAAATATTGGTGACTTTGTCAACATACATGCTCCAACAAAGGTGAAAAAACCACATATGCTCATGCAAATCCATGAATGAGACATATGTGATTGCTTAGTTACTTCACTCGAGAAAGCTGAAGAGTTAGATCAAAATTATTGTTTGAAAACTTCACTCGAGAAAGCTGAAGAGTTAGATCAAAATTATTGTTTGAAACTGAACTGAAGAAAATAAATCAGTTTTGTTCAGTTCTTGATGTGGCCAATATCAAAGCTCCAGCGAAGGCGACAAAACCACACATGCTTATGCAAATCCATGAATGAGACATGTTTGATTGCTCAGATACTTCACTTAAGCAAGATAAAGGTTGCATACAGAAACTGAACTGACATTTTAACATATGAAAGATTGTTTAGTTTTGGATGAAATTACTGAACCTTTAGTTTTCTACAGTCAGCACTGAAAGTTCAGGTTTTGAATCAATGTTCAGCATACCTAGTTCAACTATAAATCTTTTGAAAGTTGGATCATCCAGAGGCTTGATGAAGCTATCAGCAAGTTGATATTGAGTGGGAATGAAATGTAATTCAATGTCCCCTTTAAGAATATGATGTCTGATAAAGTGATATCTGATATCAATATGCTTTGTTCTTGAGTGTAGAACTAGATTGTTTGAGATTGCAATAGCACTGGTGTTATCACAAAATATGGGTACCTTTTTATATATGATGTCATAGTCAGTGAGTTGACTCTTCATCCATAATATGTTAGCACAACATCTAGCAACAACTACATATTCAGCTTCAATTGAGGACATAGCTACAGATTGATGCTTTTTAGCACTCCAGCATACAAGTTTGCCTCTTAGCAACTGACAAGCACATGAAGTGCTTTTTCTGTCCATGTTGCATCCAACATAGTCAGAGTTTGAGTATCCTTTTAGGTCAAAACCTGGACATTTTGGATACCAAAGACCAAGACTGGGAGTACCTTTTAGGTACCTAAAAATTCTCTTAATAGTAATAAGGTGGGATTCCTTAAGATTTGCATGATATCTTGCACAAAGACAAGTTGAGAATTGAATGTCAGGTCTGCTTGCAGTTAGGTACATTAGTGATCCAATCATACCTCTATACTGAATCTCATTTACAGCTTTGCCATTGAAATCAGATCCTAACTTGTTAGGGGGTACCATTGGAGTTTTCACTGATGAGCCATTTATGTCATATTTTTTCAGTAGAGCCTTGACATATTTTTCTTGGTTGATTGAAATGCCTCTTTCAGATTGTTTGATCTGAAATCCAAGGAAATAGGCGAGGACACCCATCATGCTTATTTCCTATCTTTGAGTCATCCGTTTAGCAAACTGTTTGCATAATTTTGTGCTGGTGGACCCAAAGATAATGTCATCAACATAGATTTGCACCAAAATCACATCAGTTTGAGTTTTGTAGACAAACAAAGTGTTGTCTATCTTACCTCTTACAAACTTGTGTTCAGTGAGATAGGTTGAGAGAGTTTCATACCATGCTCTTGGAGTTTGTTTAAGTCCATAAAGGGCTTTGTCTAATTTGCACACATGGTTGAGGAACTCACTGCTCTCAAAACCTGGAGGTTGTTTGACATAAACTTCTTCTTTTAGTTTGCCATTGAGGAATGCACTTTTGACATCCATTTGATAAACTATGAAGTTCATGTAAGTGACAAAGGCAAGAAAGATCCTAATTGCTTTAAGTCTTGCAACGAGCAAAGGTTTCATCATAGTCTATGCCTTCTTGCTGATTGTAGCCTTGAGCTACAAGTCTTGCCTTGTTTTTTATGACAATTCTAGTTTCATCTCTTTTGTTCCTGAATACCCATTTTGAGCCAATTATGGTTTTACCATAAGGTGCAGAAACTAATGTCCCGACTTTGTTTCTTGCAAATTGGTTTAGTTCATCTTGTATAGCATCAACCCATCCAGGATGCTGTAGTGCTTCAGAGACCTTTTTAGGTTCTTCTTCAGAGAGAAAATCTACAAAGAGACATCCATGAGCTAAAGCAGCACTAAGTTGTTTAGCCATGGCTCTTATGAGCATTCTAGCTCCTGGATTACCAATTATATTGACCAGCTCAATATGTTTGTCTTGAGACCATTTGTCTTGAGGGGCTGGAGTGACCATGGATGAAATGGATAAAGAGGAATTTGGGATTGGAATTGTATTCTGTACTGAAGTATCCTCTACACTTGGAGATGATAAATGTTTAGAGATCTGAATGGTTTTAGTGTTTAGGAGATTATTAATGATTTGTTCATTAATGGTGTGATTGGAATGTTCATACTAATCATCATTTAATATTTCATCAGTTTGAGCAGATTGATCATTTTGATCATTTTGAGCAGTTTGACCATTTTGGTCAGATGAAACTTCAGTTTCAAGAACAACTAGTTCAGGACATTCATAGGGTTCTATGAAGGACACATCATTGCTATTTATTTAAATACCTTTAAGAAGGCTCGTAAGGATAAAGATATTCATCAGGTGGATATCTTTTAGTTTTAGCAATGTTGATGTCATCAATTGAAGGTTTTAAGAATTTAATAGCATTAGGGCTTTCATCAAATGTGTTGTGATAGGTTTTTTCAGTTTGTTGTCTTCTTGTGTTGAAGACTCTGAAGGCCTTGGAAACTAATGAGTATCCAAGAAGATAACCATTATCAGCTTTTTCATCAAACATTCCTAAGTGATCTTTATGATTATGGATGAAAACTGGACATCCAAAGACACAAAGAAAGTTAATGTTTGGGATTCTCTTACGAAAAATTGCATAAGGAGTTTTGAGATGTCTTTTCACAATAGTGGATTTGTTTTGAGTGTAGCATGTAGTGGCTACAGCTTTAGTCCAATATAGTTTTGTGAATATAGATCCTGAAAGCATTGTTCTTGCAGCTTCTATGAGGGTTCTATTTTTCCTTTCAGTAACACCATTTTGTTCAGGTGTGTAGGGAGAAGAAAAGTTTTAGGAAATCCCTTTTTCATCACAGAGGTTGACAAGGATGTTATTTCTGAATTCAGTACCATTGTCAGTTATAAGTTGTTTGACTTTCATGTCATTTTAATTTTGAACTCTTTTGATGAAGGACATGATGGTTTCAGGTGCTTGACTTTTCTTTTTTTAAGAAGTATACCCAAGCGTACCTTGAGTACTTATCAACAATAACAAGGGTATACTTTTCATGGTAAATTGACCTAGGAGTTACAAGTCCAAATAAATCCATGTGAAGAAGATGAAAGACATTGTCTGAAGAAGATGTATGTTTTGTTTTAAAGCTGGACCTATGATGTTTTCCCTTTTCACATGATGAACATGATTTATCCTTTGAGTAGACAAGTGAGGGAAGACCAATAACAAGATTTTGTTTTGCCAGTTTGTTAATTATTTTAAAGTTTAGATGAGCAAGTCTTTTATGCAAAGCCAGTTGATATTGTCAGTAGCTTTGGCAAAGAAACAAGATTCTTAAGCAGAAGATGTCATGTCAAGAACATATACATCTCCAACTCTTGGAGAAATCATTACAACTTCTTTGTTGGAGTTGAAGATATGTACCTCTTTATCTCATCAAACTGAACAATATATTTAGCATCACAGAGTTGACTGATGTTAATTAAACTGTACTTAAGACCATTTATAAATGCTACCTTAGTAAAAACTATACCGTTACATTTAATAGAGCCATAACCTTCAGTTGTGCATGTAGAGTCATCTCCAAACACCACTTTAGATCCTGGTTGTTCTATATATTTGTGCAGGTAGCTCTTGACACCAGTCATATGCCTTGAGCATCTACTGTCCAGGTACCAGATGGGCTTCCTAATGTAACACTGCACAAATACGTTTAGAATGGTTAGTTTTGTTTAGAAACCTACCTTTTAGTGGGAGTCTTAGATCTGTTAGCATTTGATGATTCAACCCTAAGTAATTATTTTAGGAGCTTTAAGAGCCTTTTTGGCCTGAAATGCTTTACATCTTTTGAACCATTCAATATCATAACGATCAGTTGTGGTATGAGTTGAGCTACCACAAGCTTCACATCTTTTAAAGGTATGTGGAGGATTTCTTGGATTGATCTCTCTTTCTAGAGAGATAATCCTGTTATGACCATTTGTGTCATGATTATAACTTCCACATAATCCACATATAGGATAGTATAAACACTCATTAGATAAATGATCTGTACATCCACAGTGTATGCAAGGTGGAAATAAGCGTTTTGATGGTCTAGGGATTTTAGATCTTGATGAAGATCTACCCAGACTTTTGAGATGCTGAGACATGTTTATGGTGGAGATATATTCAGCATGTTCATAGGTTATGTGATTAGTTCTCTCACACTTTTTACTAAACAAAACTTTATAACAATTTTCAAAAAGATGATTGTTTAAGCCACACAAATCACAACTCTTTTTGAATTATGTTTTTGTAATTTGTTTGAAGAGGTGCATTTAGGAACCTGTTATGGGATGAATATTTCTTGACAGTAGCATGCTTGATCTGCTAATTTGTAATTTTAGGTTGTTTAGTTCTTTCATTACAATAGCCAAAGGATGATCATCTTTAATTTTCACACTCTTTAGTTTACCAGCAAGAGCTGAGTTAACTTTTGAAGCTGAAGAGCTTTGTTACCCTTAGCAGGAGCTGAGGATAGTTCATTTATTATGACACCTTTTAAAGTTTTAGCTTTGAATGTGGATTTTGACTTCAAAATTGATTTGATAGTCTTTGGTCCAGAAACAAGTTCAGCGCCATCCAACGTCTTTAGTAGAGGAACAAGGGTGCTACAAACTGAAGATTCATCCGCTGAATCATACTCAGTTGCTGAAGAGTCAGTGATAGCAACTGAAGGATCAATTGTGTTTCTTTGTGACTCAGCTGGGAGTATCCTACCAGTATCATGATTTGGCAGAATAAAACCTTCAGCTTCAGACAACCAGGGTCTTTTAACACCAGGTATGGACACTTTTGTGTCATCAGCTAAAGATTTTACAAAGACTATGTCTTTTTGCCCAGAACTGGAGGGATCTTCAGTGAGTTGATCAACTCCCATAATTCTCTTCTTTGAGAGGGAATTTGTTCACTAATACACTGATTTACTTTATTAGAACTGTTAAGCCATGTTTTAGTGATTGTTGTTAGCTCTTTCAGTTATGTTCTTAAGTTTTTGTTCTCTTTGAGAATCTTAGTGTTTACATGTTGCATGGTAAGAAAATCAAGTTTTGCTTGTTTTAATACTAAAAGATGTTCTTTGCATGCATTCAGTTCATGAACAAGATCTCTATGTTTTGACATTGTTCTTCAACATAATTTAGATCGATACACAAATAATCTAGATATGTTTTTCTATCATCACTATCTTCCATTTCATGAAGAGTGTGTACCTTTCTCATAAAGATCTTCACTCATTCACTATTTCTGGCACCTTCTTTGCTGATAGCATCATTTTCTTCAGCTAGTGCCATGAATACTTTAACCTCCACCATCTCATTGTTATCTGATGACACTTATTCTTCATCCCATTCATAAGATTTAGAGATAAGACCTTTGTTCTTAACAGTTGCGGCTTTGGAAGCTGAAGCACTTAAACTTAGGAGAGCCAGTTTAGCCTTAACTTTGTTGTATTTAGCTTCAAAGTCCTTGGTAGGCCTTAGTTTTGGTTTGTGCTGAGAGGAACTAAGAGGTTTTGGTTGAAAGGGTGATTGATATGGGGGAACTAAAATTTTTGACCAGTAGTCTCTTGCAAAATGACCTTTCTTGCCACATTTATGGCATTTAGTTTGGTCAGTTGCTTTTGCATTACTAAAACTTTGAGTACCTTTTTTGAGGAACCTTTTAGACTTGGCTAAAAGAGTTCTTGCTTGATATTCTTCTTCTAGGTCATTCAGTACTCTTATAGAACTGTCTATCTTGTATCCTCTTCATATCAAGACTATCTTGAAA
Source organism: Tanacetum coccineum (assembly GCA_026074375.1). Classification (NCBI taxonomy): domain Eukaryota; kingdom Viridiplantae; phylum Streptophyta; class Magnoliopsida; order Asterales; family Asteraceae; genus Tanacetum; species Tanacetum coccineum. The sequence goes on along the minus strand of BQNB010006793.1, from coordinate 27,878 downwards.
GATCCGGATAATAGATGAATGAGAAAGCATTTTGACAAAGGTGTTGAGAGATAAGAGATCTTATTCTTTTCCAGTATCCAAAAATATTTGTCTATCTTAGGTTTTCTTTATATTTGAGTTTACCAAATAGAGAAGCAAGCTCAGATTTCACATGATTTGTGTTTCAAAGACTTTGACAGAAACTTAGTCACTTCTTTGGTAACCCATTTATAAAACCAATATTTATTTCAAGCTTTGAAAGTTTGATGCCAACATTTACTAACTCATTCGACAAAGCTTTGTATCTGGTGAAAGTTTGTGTTAGTGTTTCAACTTCTTTGAATTTGAAGGTGTTGTAACACAACTTTAGGTTCATGACCCTACTTTCTTTCACATCATAGGGACCCTCATGTTACAGTATCAGGTCATCCCAGGTTGATTTAACTGTTAAGCAGTTTATGACAGAATTCATTTGGTCATCTGGAAGGATAGACATGATGAGACTTTTGAGTCGCTGATCTAAGTTAGCAACCTTTCTCTCATCTCTAGTCCATTGTCCTTCTGGCTTCCTTTGACCAGCTACCATGAGGATAACTTTACCATTTTTGATGACGTTTTCAAAATTAAGGTTCAATACCAATGATGTGGCACGTGAACCTCTTTTTCTAGTTGGTGAAATTTTCCACTTTTAGTACAGGAGTGGAATTTAAAAATCTTTTAAGCATTTATAAAAACTTTGAAAAGGTTTTGTAAATCAACCTGGCTTTGAGTACCCACTAATGTGTGTCCCATCAATTGGATCTGATATAGGAGGTTTAATCAGTTTAGACTAATCACATTTCATGCAACAAAGTGATTTTTAAACAGCTAGATATGAAGAATATAAAGAACAATTTAAAACATACAACAGTACTTTTTCAACATATAGAGTACTTATTAGAATCAAATAAAGAATCTATGGACACGAACCTTGCTCGCGAATAGCCAGGTGGATGAATTGAAAATTAGGTGTTATCTCATTCGAACTAATACTCTAAACCAAAGTTAAGAGAAGAAAAAAACAAACTACCATAAGACTAAACTGAAGCCTCAGCTTTTAAGTAGTTACCATTTTAGTTATATTAGATATCAATAAACTCTTCATGTTATCACATTAGTTGAAAGAGATAGCATTTACTTTAAGAATCCCTTTCCTTTTATAGGCAAAGGAATTAGGGTTTACAAGTTAACCTTGTAGGCGTGTCATGCATCCAATGGGTGGTTGAGATACCATTTAATGTAGACGTGTTTTAAAGTACCTGGTACAGACAGTCCTTTAAAGAAAGTTGTTGTATTTCTATACCAACATTAGAAGTACCTTTTCCCAAGGAGATTGCTTTATTCTTTTTGAAATAAAGCAATCTTTTTTCCTCCTTGTAAACCTTCTAAAGTGAAACAAACATTTCAATCTTTTGTTAAGGAGATAGACAACGTTCAGCTTGAAATTATCAACCAAGCTGAACTGAAGCTCTTTACATATGACTTCTTTAGTTTCTGATCCGCTGCATAAACTGAAGTGAAGATACTTCCCAATCTTCTAAGGACCTGAAGCTGAAGAAACTTCAGCGACTCAAACTAAAAGACTTCAGCTTGAGTAAAACTTAGGGAATTTTATGTTTAAATCTACTGAGAGACTGAAGGGTTCAGGAATTGAACCCAACACGTGAAAATAGTTATTTACGCATGCACGAGAGAAAAAGTGTTGATACGCAAGATATTTACAAGGTTAATTGACCTTTGGACGTTTTCTTGAACAGCTTGCAAAATGATAGTAATCAAGGGTTGTGAAGTTATTCGTGTGCACGTTCTATTTGGTTTATACTATGTGTTAGTTATCTTTTAAACTATGTTCAACAACAACAACCTAATATTTTAGGAAATATTGTATCAACTAATTTAAAATTGTGCTCAATTTGATGTTGTATTTTTGCAACATGTGCCAACATCAAACAGTGACAATGTGCCTACAGTTCTCGTGAACGTGTTCAACCTGTAAATTGTTAGACTGAAGGTAAATTCAAATATAGTTGTATTTTATGACTGTTGCTATGTAGGTTCATACAGATGTATAGAATTGTAGCCAACATTATATTATGTGCTCAAATGGTGTTTCGGGTTCTAAAGATAAGCCGGTAGTGAAGGATTATGAGGAGGACAAGAAATGACACACAATGAAGCTGAGATTGTCCAGGTAACAAAGTAGTAAAACTTTTGCCATTGTTACGGTACATTTTACTATAAGATATAGGACAATGGTCTTTACTAAAAATCAACTTATGGTATATTGTGTAGATCATAAATGTATAAATTTAGAAAGACAAGATCAATACTTTAAATATAAGCGAGTCCGAAACACCAGTCATATATATGCATACTTATATTGATGGTATACATTTGTATATATTGCACGTCATTGCTCTTCCATTTTCCACTTGTCTTGTATGGTACGTTGTTAGAAAATATGACGGTTATCCAAAGACTTCGATACCTTCTAACATGGATAGCTTTCAACTCGCTCTTGAGTTTGGAATCTCGGTTATGGTCATTGCATACCTGTGTGCTCTAGGTTTACCCAACTGTAGTTATGGTTGGTACTAGAGTTGGTGCCTCTCATGGCGCCTTATAAAAGGAGGCTAAGCCTTGGAAAGTACATGCAAGGTTACTTTAATAATTTTTTGTTCCAATATCTTTTGTTTTATGGATTCTACCATAATTAAGAAGCATATAAATTTGTGTGTTTATAAAGGTGGATTGCATTGCTGGCTTATGTGCATGATGACATCAAATAATATCTATTTTATAGCATCATTTATCCCATGTTATTAACCCATTTTGTATAGTTATTGCAAATAATTGTTACTTAATCGTTTATATTTGAGAATTGCAGTAGTTATCGAGGTAAATTTGGTGAAAAGTTAAGGCAAAAGGCGCGCATTGAAAAACACACTTTCAGCCAATACTCCGTACCTAAGAAGCCCAATACGCCGTACCCAAGGACCCCAATACACCGTACCGGAGGAGCTTAAAACGTCATACCCAATAAGTTCGATAAGCCGTATCAAGGAGGTCCGATATGTCATATCCAGAAGGTCCGATACGCCGTGTCCATATCAGCTCAAGAAAATTCTGGAATATTTTATTCTTAGAGCCCACGCCAAGTCATCCAATACGCCATATTGAGCTTATCAATACACCGTATCGAACCGACTTCCAGAACACTATATATAGACGACCCTAAACTCAGTTTTAGGTATGCAAGTGAATCCCTAAACTACCAAGTCAACTAAGAGACGAATAAAGAAGCATAAAAGGTCAGAAAAGAGCCTCAAGATCATAGGACAACTCTTGTAATCTTCGCGCAACCGAATACATGTTCGATTGAGGTTTCTTTATTTTAATCGTTCATATATCAAACCGTGTGTATTTTTACAATGACTATCGGCTGATACCTTTAGGTATCAGCCATGTTTATGAAGATCTAATGTTTGGTTTGTTTATCTTGATTGCTTAATTTATCGTTGATTGTTGTTTATGTTTATCAATTTATATTCGTTTACGTGCTTAAGTATGCGACCTATCATTCAACTGGGTCTAGTCCTACATATTTAATGCGCTGCAACTTCGGTGTTGTTTGGGCGTAGGCTAAGAGTCCGGGATAGCTCTCCATATTGCAATTTATATATCTAGAATCATAGGATCACAAATATTGACCTATCTTTGCCTTTAGATTAGTGAGCTTAGTTGAGCCATAAGGTGACCTTGGTATCAACGAGTACGTTCTTATTCCATTGGTAAGGACTCGGACAGTGGACTACTAGTATATAAAGAGCCGTTAAGCAGTAAGTGGGTAAAGTCTCCATGAGCTAGGGTTTAGTAAGAGCACCATTATTAATCTCCTAAGATAGATTATAATCAACAAATGCTTGCTTTATGTGGATGCGTCTAATTATGATAGGATTACGTGTTTAGGTCTTAGAAAGAAGTACCGCCTAAGTCTAGGAATGATATGCCCCTTCGAGATAAGACAATCATTGCACTAAATAAACAAACCTGCATATTTTAGATTATTCATGGTTGATATGTTCTATTTACATTAATTCTCGACTGCTTCTCTATCGTTTGTTTGTCTTCTTGTGTGTGTTTATAGCTTAACTTGTCATCAAAACCCTAGGTTAGATACACAAAACCATGCCAGGCTCTCAGGCTAAAACCCCCCTTTTGCATTAGTTTTAGGATTAACTTAAATAACTAAAATACTGATAAATTAGATATTAACGCTCTCGCTCTTAGTGATCGATACCCTACTTACCACGAAACTCCATCTGACCGGGTACACTACCCGTTAAAGTGTTGTTTTTAGGTATAGTCGGCATCAAATAAATAGTAAAACTTGATACATAAAATACCTACTCACAATGATACATCAACATGTTACAAAGTCTTCTGCTAACTCTGATGCCAAAAGTCTTCCTTGAAGTCAAGAAGTATTCAAGATAAAGCATTTCAAGGAGACAAAGCTTTCAAGACAAAGAGATGTATAAGAATGTTAGTCTGGAAATCACAAGTTCATAAGAAGGAAAAAGATCTCAAGATGATGAAGAGATTATGATTGGCTGATGATCTCAAGAAGCTAAAGATCACAAACGAGTCAAGTTAAAGGAACAAGATAAAGCCTAAAAGTCAAAAGATCACTACATATATCACAGGATAGAGACAAAGTTAAAGACTACGAGAAAGATTAAAGACATTCATAGAATGTTAGGCTTAAGTTTTTGTACATTTGAGTGACCTCCCTTAGGAGGAGATTGTTAAGAATTAAGAAAAGACTCGGTCACGTCCAATATTAGTTGTTACATTGCTCGTAGTTAATCGATAAGTAATTGTAAGCTAACCAGGTTAACATAAAGAGTCCTTATATTTACCCACGCCTCATCTACTCTTTGTAACTATAAATAGCCCCTCCTTCCATGGAGAGGGTGTTGGTCATTTTACTCTTTTATCATAATGTACATTCCTTTCTCTCTCTAAAGTGATCCAACCATCTTTTAATCTCTAGCTTTCTATCATTTGTTGTCTTAGATTGTAGGATTGATATATCATCATTTCATTTTTGTTTTTAGTTTTTTGTATTTTCTTTCTTCTGAACCTATCCTACTGATATTTATCTCTTGTTTTAGGTAGTTCATGAACAGGAGTTCAAAAAAAGAGCTCATTGAACCTTACAACGAACCTGGGGGAGTATTACATTCATTAAGAAAACTTTTCAAGACAACTAGTTTTGATCATTCGAGTTCACTGGAATTCAAGTTATTTTCTGATTATGAAGAGCAAGTTGAAGAGGAAATCATAGAAACAATAACAGAACCAACCATGGAGGAGTACATGAAAAAACATGAGAGGATTACGGGTCGGGTGTGGCTAGACTAAAATTTGATAAGGATGCTAAATTTGAACTAAAAGGTTAATTTCTTAAGGAGTTGCGTGATAATACCTTTTAGGCTGGATCGGGAAATGAGGGATGCAAATGAGCACATTGAAAGAGTTCTTGAGATTGTAGACTTACTTGCTACACCAGATATGAATCAAGATCAACTTATTCTTCATGTTTTCCCTATCTCACTTACTGGAGCTGCAAGTAGATGGTTAAGGAACAAACCTGCTGATTTGATTACTACTTGGGAAATCCTTAAAGGAAATTTTTTAAGCAAATACTGCCCACCTTCTGGTACTGTTAAAAGGATGGAGGAAATCAATAACTTTCAACAAGAGCCGGATGAGACTCTCTATCAAGCATGGGAACGATTCAAAGAACTTTTATTAAGATGTCCTCAACATTACTTAACCAATATGCAAGAGGTGATTTTGTTTTACAAAGGACTGGATGTACCCACTAGACAGATTCTTGATTCCAATTAGGGTGTGCTATAATGATGGCAGATGATGCTGAGGAAAGTCAATCCATGAAAATGGCGTTTTATTCTCATATAAATGGCACAATGGGACATCTACTAGAAATAAAAGTAGTAATACTTCTGATGGATTAGCTGCTATTCATACTCAACTGAATAATCTTGGCAGGGAAATTAAGAAAGTAAATGAAAGAGTGTATGCTGCTCAAGTAGGGTGTGAATTATGCAGTGGACCTCATTACTCTAAGGATTGACCACTAGAGGAGGAAGGAAAGACACTTGAAGAAGCATATTACACTTAGTTTGGAGTACTATTCCCAAATGTAGGAAGACATAGAGCTGTTGCTCTAGGATTCTACCAAAGAGACAATGAAAATCCATCATATCAAGAAATAAGACAAACGATGGAAGAATCATTGAGCAAATTCATGACAGAATCAGCAAAAAGACAAGATGAAAACACTTCTTTGATTAAGGAAATTCAAGCCTCAACGGATGCTGTAATCAGAAACCAAGGAGCCTTAATCAAAGCATTAGAGATTCAAATTAGGCAAATGAGCAAGGTACTTCAAGAAAGGGACCTAGAAGTCTCCCTAGTTCAGCTGAAACAAACCTAAGAGATCATGTCAAATCGATCTCGACTACTGAAGAAGCCGATATACCTTCGATATGCTGTATTGAACCTAGTTGATACGTTGTATCGAGTCAACAAAAGGATGACAAGATGCAGTTGATCAAGCTCAACCGAGAAAGTGTTCCTTTTCCTGGTCGTTTGACAGAATATGATTGTGGTAAGAAGGAAGTATTGATGAAATTGATGAAGCTGCAAGTCAATTCACCAAAGTCTGCTACAAGCTTGGTGAGATTGCTGAAGGAAAAGATAAAGATCGAAGAGGAGATCAAGGAAACAATAAACGAGCATTACTAAAAAATTATTAAAGATGATCTACCTCTAAAAGAAAAAGACCCAAGAGTTTTACTTTATCTTGCAAAATTAATGATATGTGTTTTGATAAAGCCTTGGCTGACTTAGAAGCTAGTGTTAGTGTTATGCCTTATTCGACCTTTACCAATCTAGGTTTAGGTAAATTAGCTCCTACTAAATTAACCATAGAATTGGCTGATAAAATTATGAAACATCCTAAGGGTATACTAGAAAATGTGTTAATGGGAATTAACATATATGTCGTTCCTGTGGACTTTATTGTTTTATATATGCCCGAGGATATCAAGATTCCATTGATCCTCGAAAGACCATTTTTGTCTACCGCTCATGCTAAAATTGATGTATTTAAAAGAAAATTTGCTTTAAGAATTGAGAATGACAAAATAGTATTTAAGAGTGATGGTCCTACTAGCAACATAATAAGAAGGTTTATGTGTTAAGATTAAAAGAATGAATGGAACTTGATTTAAAAGCTAGACTAATGAGAGAAGCATTAATTTTAAATAGTGAATTAAATGATCTAAATGAACCATGAGAGCTTAAGAATCATGAGAATGAGGACTTAGATCCCGAGACTGAGGAATGAGAAATTATTGATGAAGCAATGGTTGATGTAGTCAAAATTAGGTATGATAATGGGATAATTGAGAAAATAGACGAATATCCTAATTTTTGCGAGTACGATAGGAAGATCCATATTAATTGTGCTTATAATTTACAATTTTCTTGCATGATAGGTTATGAACATGTGAATGCTAACTTTTTCCCAGTCTTATCAATTAATATTATGTCCAAAAGTCTTTATAATTCGATAATGAAAGAGAAAATTAAATATAATGGGAAAAATGTTGTTGGAACTTTTATAAATGTGCCTATCTTTGTTGGAAACTTTTTAATTGTCACATATTTTACAGTTATGGAGAATATGGATGCTTACCGAGATAAATACATGGGTGATGTTATTTTTAAGAAACCATTTTGTAGGGATGCGTGTGTTGAAGCAAGACGGTTTGATAGATTTATTACCATTCATAATGGTAACGACAATGTCACTTATCAAATGGCTCGATCACATCCAAGGTTTAAACATCTCTTTAACAAGAAATGTAAAAAGATTCGGCCATTACTTAAGGTAAGTGCACGTGACATATTGGAAGGAAATTCGCACACATATCAAAAGCTTAATGGTTTCTACAAAGGAGTCTTAAATTTGGTACCCGAATACATAACGGACAAGAAGATGTTTAATTGGCCTCACACGTAAACACGTGAGCGTGCATGAGATGGACTAAAGATGAAGGGAGTCTAACTTAAAGACTTTTCTGTAAACCAAAGTGCTTGTCGGGAGACAACCCAAAATGTAATTTCAAATTTTCATATATAGTCTATCTTCCCAGTATTTTGATATGACGTATCTGAATCCTGGATAGGCAGATTTGAATAACATGGTATCTTTTTTTTTCCAGTACTTTGAAATTTATTGTCAGACTTGTCATATACGGCGTATTCAGTTCTCTAAAATACAGCGTATTTGACTCTCTGATCCGTATTTGGTTATTTTTCTTAATCTTGACTTAAGTACAGCGTTTACATTACCTATGGACTACGACGTATTGAACACCTCCTGTCTATAGATTATCGTTTTTGTTTTCTTATTCTAAAATACGATTATTCTGGGATACGATTGCTGTTATTTTTCTTGTCTTAAAACAGAGAAGTATTGAACATGTCTGATGAAGGTGGTTGTATGATATTAGGGTATTCTATGTGTTGTTGTAATGTTGGTATTCAGACACTTTTTCGCTATACAACACGAAAAGTTGCTCATAAACTCTACATGGAGGATCATACCGAAAAAATCCCATGAGAGTTTTTCGTTCTAATTCTTTAGAGTTCCAGCTAATTTTATTTTTGTGAATTTTGACAATTGTGGGCGTTGTATATCTCAAGTGGGGGGAGGAGAATTAAAACGCTACTTGTCCTTATTTTTCAAGAATATGCCTAATTTATGCTCAAATTTTAAAAAAATTTAGCATGTTTTTGTAAGATTATTAGTTGTATGTCCGACAGAACCCTTATTTTCATATTGTAAGGATTAAGCCTATTCCATTTTTCCCATTTTACCTAAAATTTCACAAAAATATGAGTGTGCTGGTGACTGTAGTAAACCTTAGAACTTGGCTTGGTATACTATTCGAGACCACCATAATGAGTATTATTTTTATAATTAAGTAACTTGCTAGATTGGTAATTTTCTAGGAATAATCCCAAAAGCCTATTCCATTTACATACACTATGTGTTATTAACTAACTATACTGGTTAGTTAACCCCTGTATAAAACCCTTTGTTTACTCTTATTTTTAAAGTAAGATACCTCTACAAAAACCTTCTGAGCCATTCTTTTTGTTTCTTCCAGCATTAAAATTTGTTTCGTTACACCTTAGCCTATCCTAATAGATTAAGTCCTTGGTTGGTTGCTATTTTTTTTGTGTAAAAGTATGTACTTCCTGTGTTCATGTGCGTATTTCTTATCTTTGGTTAGGTCGGGAATTGCACAATGCAATAGGAATGTGAAAGTAGTTTCTTTTTATTTTTCGTGTTTACTACTTTCACTATTATTTTTATTTCTAAGTCATAAGCGTTATGGAATTATTATCCTGATTTACTATGATCGTGAAATGGTAAAATTTTACACCTTTATTCATTTTAGTTTATGTTAAAAAAAGAAAAAATGTAAGAGAGAAAAAATGAGAGGTTTATGAGATAATCGGTTCGTCTAAATTTAACCGATTTTATTTTTTATTAGATGATTGATTATTCATTGGTACGTACTATAAACCAATGATGTAAAGTTTTGTTGTATATTATTTTAAAGTTGGTAGCAAAATTAACCAACAATATTTTTTTGTATCAAGTGGTAGATATCACTACTAGTGTTGTATTATATTATGGATGATCGGGAGTTGGTTGTTACGGAAACACCAACTAGATTTGTTTTTACGAATGATTAAGACATCTTTGAGTCTAATTTGTGTCTACCAAACAAAGCATGTGTTTCTGTGTGAAAGCGTGAGTTAGTCAGTGATTTGTATATTTTTTAAGGTTGTGGTCGGGAAAGTAGCTAGCAATATTTTTTGTTTATAGGTTGGACTTACTCTATCTGTATTTTTATTTTAATTTACACCAATTATAAATGTTTCCCATGCCTAATCCCTACCCTATATCGTTCTTTATCCTAACCTTTGGTTTATACGAATGAGGGAGCGAGCAATCATATGTCTAATTCATAAATTTGAATGTGTGTGTGTGGTTTTGTCGCCCTTTGTTGTGTAATACTGTTGGTAAAGATTACTTAATCATATTATTTAGCTTATTCAAGTTAAGGAGTGAGCAATCACAAGTGTTGCGATCATGGATTTGGGAGTGCATTTGTAGGTTTGTCACCTTTTCTGGAATATTAGTGTCGATAGAGATTAAAAAGAACGATCAACCCTTAAGCCTTATCATATTTACCCAATTTAACTTTTTAGACTGATTACTCCTTAGCTTTAGTGGTGGAGATGTGTATCTTGCCAAACTTATGATATAATACTCACCACGACCAAGCAATGGAACGATCTACTAAATGTTACCACATAGATTATGTCACACCCCGCCTAGGCGGAAACACAAGGCGTAACATCAAGGATATCATCACAACATAATGGTGTCGACCATAGAGAAATCTAAATGAAGGAAATAATCAAATGGACATTATGTGTCATGACAATACCAACACAAAGATATGGAGTCTTGCATTACTAAAGTATTATAGTACACGAAACAAAAAGAGATCAAAATATTAACAATCTCCACAAACAAGTATCATAGAATTACTAAATTGTCATAATCGGAAAAGGACTAGAAAAGGCAACTCCACAAGCAATGCCTAGGGTCTCTCTAGCCACTCATTCCTAACTCTTTCTATCATCACGATGCTCCACCTTAAATGATGCTTAAAAATGTCACATAGTGGTGAGAGTCATAGGTTTATGAAACGATATAAAATTCCAAACTAACTATTACTGTTGATATAAGAAACATTGCAGGACAAAAATGAACCTATCATACAGACTGAGCATGCCAACCAATCCAATACAATTAATCCAATACAATTCCGTTTACACGATTTCCAAGTAACGATTTATAAGATGTCTCAATCGTACCAAGGTCCCTGTGGTTACCCCCTTAGCCCAAGACATGGGTACTCTCAAAGTAACCATTCATGTCCACTAGGCCACAGTACCTTCCACTAAACAGGCAATGGTTATCGCAGGTGTTCACCCCTTGACTTAGTTTCACAATTTATTTATATCATATCACAAAACTATAGCACATCAACATTTCAATAGTAACATAAGTCTTTGCATCTTTGACAGCCTCAGTATTACATAATCAAAATATTTCCAAACATTTTGCATCAGTTCCACCCTAATAAATCATAGATAAAAAGCGGGCTTTGAAAAAACTCACCTGAAGGCACAAGCAGCTTCCCATACAATATCCACCAAGTTAACATTACAAACACAAATGTGTTACACGCGACCAAGCTAAAAGCTCATGTCATGTATAACACTCATATGATGGATGTCTAAGAGTTTAATTAACCATCATGGGTCACCCCGACACCATGCCCAAACTTAACCACTTCATTAACTCATTCCACTAGTGACTTATAATTAACTCAGAATTGCAGAATTTTATCATGACTTTACGTACCCCAAACCCTTACTTAATGACCCCTCATAATTCATACAAAATATCCACCCATGTTTAATTGATGAGTATATTAATTACCTTTGGATATCCGAAAGCATTTACATGCACAACGTACTCCTAAGAAAATCAAACTTCAAAACAGTTCCAATTCGGATCTGATTGCACACTCAAACGTTTGGACTTTATTAACCATACTTAGACATAAATTAGAAGGTATCCTTCTGGGGTTCTCTGTATACATATGAACTTAACAACGGTTGAAGGTCTAAGCTTCCCAAAATCTTCGTACTTTAACTTAGGGTTTTACCCTCACAAATTTGTACCTAAAATATTATCGTATTTACTGATTTTGACAACTTTTAGTATAACCAACAGTGAATGACTTCCCTGACCTTAAAAACTTTTGAGGCCGGATTTTTTGGAAACTACATTCAATGAGCTCTGTTAGAGGTCCAGAAACACTCTAAAAACCTTTTTCCATCATGGAGGATATTCAATCGTGACACAGCCTAATTTGACTTATCCCTAAATCAAGTTTTTAACGCAATTTCTAACCTATACCAATTGAATGATCATGACCATAATCAAGCCAAATCATTCCTAGCATCTTATATTTGTATTTCTATAACAAACCTTTAGATCCATCATAATGATGTACATGAATTAAATAGTTAGAAACAATGAAGAAAACATACCTAACGATCTTTCTTGAATTAACACGATCTAACACCTACATTTCTTGATCAAAAGTTTTGTCTTCCTTAAACAAGAAGAGAGGAAAAGGGATGGGCCAAGTTGATTTTATATCTATTTCCTTCTAGTCCTAGCCCAACTCAAATAAGCCTTAAAAATATATTTTTTTCTTTTTAAACCCTTAATTGGACGCACCCTTTTAATTATATACATTATATATATTTTTTTTTATTAATTTATTAATTTACTAATTTACTTCATTTCCTTAAGTTTTTATAAAAACCTACTAATTTGATTAAACCTTTTTACTTAAACGTTACTTACTAATCTTTCTAAAAATAACTTTCATTTCACCAAACCACTTTCTATTTTTAGAAAGTTTGCTACAAACTTCTATATTTCACTTACTTCTTTCATTTCTAAAATGCCACATTACTCATAAACGCTTATCACTATATTGTCCAAGTATTGACGTAGCATTGCATGCAATACGTCATTCCTTTCCATTATCACTAAACGTGAACAAATAGAATACTCATCACCAAACACAAACACACACAAAATGAGATGCCCACACACCTCCAAATGATTTATACGAAAATTACTCTAATCCCACTTAGCACACTTAAAATCAACATAACGACCACACCTAAAAACATAAGAATGAACCTTCTTGGCCAATATCTAAAGATATAAACTAACTATGCTCAAATCACGGTTGTCACAGTATCCTCTCCTTTAGGAAATCTCGTCTCGAGATTTAACTAGCTGGCTCATTAGCACGATCAACAAATAACTGAGGATACTTAAACTTCATATAATCTTCGCGCTCACAAGTGAACTCGGGGCCACGCTTTAAATTCTAATGAACCTCCACAAGCGATATTTTGCTACGTTTTAAACTCTTAATTTCACGGTCCATAATCTCTACAGGTTCCTCAACAAAATGAAGAGTTTTGGCAACCTTAATTTCATTCAATGGAACATGCAGGATAGCATTTGCCAAAAACTTCTTTAGGTTTGACACGTGAAACGTGTCATGTATACCACTAAATTCCTCGGACCAAACCACATAAGAACATTTAAGGGTGCACTAAGGTCTACCAGTACACTTCTTCATATTCGACACATGGAATGTGTCATACGTACTACTCAATACCTCAGGCAATCTCAAACTATAAGCTACAGGGCTGATCCTTTCAAGGATCTCGAATGGTCCTGCATATCTCGGTTCTAACTTACCTTTCTTTCCAAAACAAACTACGCCCTTCCAAGGCGTCACCTTTAACAATACACGATCTCCCACCCTAAACTCTCACGGCTTACGCCTATAATCAACATAGCTCTTTTGACGATCTCTCGCCGCTGTGGGCTTTTCCTTTACCAACACTACCTTATCAGTCGTTTCTTATACTAACTCAAGTCCAATTAAACTACTCTCTCTAATCTTTGCCTATAGAACAGGCGACCTACATTTCCTTTCATATAAAGCTTCAATGGAGCACACCGAATGATCAAATGATAACTACCACCAAAATCAATAACACATGCCCTCATTATATCTCCCAAAGTCTGCATCATATGTTCACTTTGTCCATCCGCTTAAGGATGCTAAGCAGTACTCAAATCCAATCGCGTATCTAACACATTCTGCAGCGTCTGCCAAAACCACGAGGTAAATCATCCATCTCAATATGAGTTGATCGTGACCAGAATTCCATTCCTTACTATTATCTCATCAATATAAATCCTTGCCAACTTCCCATCTTGAAATCTTCTTGTATAGCTAGAAATTGAGCTAACTTGGTCAGTCTATCGACCATCACCCAAATCACATCATACTCACTATTTTGACCTTGGAAATTTAGTGATAAAATCCATGGTGGTTCTATCTCATTTTCACTTAAGTATCTCAGGCTGTTGCAGCAAGCCAAAAGTCTTTGACATTGCAGCCTTCACCTCTTAAACAAATTTGATAGTTGCTAACATAGGTAGCAATATCCTTTTCTACACGTGGCTACCAATATATGTCTCCAAGGATATAGTACATCTTATCCGCTCTCGGATGTACCAAGTATCTTGATGCATGGGCCTCATCCATTATACTTCCTACCAATAGAACCTAAATTCAATCCATAAAGTACAAAGTCTCGTCTCCTTTTCTTTCCATCTGTTGATCTAAACATGTAGCCTTTCTACGAGTACGTTCTCTTGCTTGAACGCCTTACTTTGGGCTGCCAGTATCATTCCTCTTACTCATCTTGATTTCACTCTCTCTTTTCTACTCAACGCACCACCCATTACATTCGCTTTATCGGAGTATCACACAAATCATTCTTCAAAGTCTGAAAATCCTCTTCTTGTTCTACATTCCACTCATACTTCTGATTCCTCTCAGTTAGGGAAGTAAGGGGGTTCAACAATCTAAAAAAATCGCGATGAACGTCGATAGTAACCTGTTAATTCTAAGAATAATCATTCAATTCTTCACTACCTCACTCTTACTCGGGTCCATGTGATTGCATTATGGTTGACCACGTGACCAAGAAAATGCACTTCTTCTAACCAAAACCCACACTTAGAAAACTTGACATACAGCTTCTCCTTCCTCAGTGACTCCAACACTAACTTCAAATGAACTTCATGTTCCTCCTTCGACTTTAAGTAGGTCAGAATGTCATTAATAAATACGATGACAATCCTACCTCAATACGGTTTGCAAACCCGGTTCATTAAGTCCATGAAAACCGCTGGTGCATTGGATACCCAAAAGGTATAATCGTAGACTCAAAATGTCTGTATCTCGTTTGAAATGCGATCTTTGGAATGGCATCCACATGCACTCGTAGTTGGTGATAACCTAAACAAAAATCTATCTTTAAGAAAGGACACGCTCCTCGTAACTGATCAAACAAGTCATCAATCCTAGGGACTGGATAACGGTTTTTAACAGTTAATTTGTTCAACTCCCTACGATCAATACACATGCGAAAAGAACCATACTTCTTCTTCATGAATAACACAGGTGCTCCTCATGAAAAATGACTAGGTCGTATGAAACCCTTGTCTTGCAACTCTCAAAGTTGTTCAGACAATTCTTGCATTTTCGAGGGTGCTAGAAGATATGGAGACTTCGCGACCGGCGTCGCTCCATGAACTAAGTCTACGCGGAACTCAACTTGTCATTGCGGTGGTCATCGACAAATCTTCCGAAAACACATCAATAAATCTCGTATGATAGAAATATCACTCAATTTTGGTTCATCTACCATTTGTGTTCATTAAGGTTTTCACGACTCCTTGAGTACGTTCACCCTGAACTTGAAGTATCTCATCACCTTCCAACGGTACCCTAACCACCTTCTCATGACATACTATCATAAACTTCCTCTTGGACAACCAGTCCATTCCCACAATCACATCAAAGTTTCCATGACTCAACGGTATCAACGAACTCTAAGGGTTACGAACAATCGAATATGATAACAAACGAATATCGAGTCAAAGGCTAGAATGCATATAAGAGATTCCACATATGCAAATAGACGTGGATCAAATGACATAAGAATCATTTGAAAGAAAGAATACGTATATGCACCGAGTGAACAGGCGAACAAAAAAAATCAACAGGTGTACCACGACAAAAGAACACATAAAAAACAATACGAAAGACAGAAATTTTTATACCAATTATCGACTTTACTCGAAAGACCAAATTAAATAACGTTTTTATAAAAATCAATTTAAAATGAAGAAGTCACTTTAAGTATAAAAATCATTTTAAATAATAAATAAAATTGTCTTAAATGTAATCTTTGAAAAATTTATTCTGGTTGTCATATAAATCCAGAGATGGTTATCTATTGGTGTATCATACCTTACCACTATGAATCACTTTAAACCTGTTTTTTATAATGAAATAAAATCTATTTACAAAGATCATTTTATAAACAGTTTTCTCCAAACATCAACACAATACTTCCAAAGGGTTTTTATAATTAGACATCAATTATGAAATATGTTACTCAAACCAAGGACACCATAATACCAAAAGGGATCGTAAAACACCGTACAAACTCTAACACAATTCTATTGTTTAAAAACGAAATAAAATACCAGGAACCATATACTCAAAATAAAATCAAACAAACTCGTACAAGAAAACCCATGCAAGACGTTACGTACCCAAAAGAAAACGTAAGGTCTTATCCAAAATAACGATCAACAGAGAAACTTAAAAGCGTCGATACTCACACGTCGCCAACAGGTTACGAAAACCAAGGGATATACAACCAAGGGAGTAATGATCCACAGTAATATGTTAGGAACAATTAGTGCTTAAAAGAAACGTTTGATACTCATACGAGTAATCAATGCAGCGAAAGAACTAACGAAACGATCCTATATCCAAAAGAGCAGATTCCGAACAACCAATATACATCAAGACGTCGAATAGGAAAAATCGGGTATCCTTACTAACAAAGTACGAAGAAGGATGCTAAGCTTGGACTTAGGAAATCCAAATAAACAACCCCGCAGAAGCAACCCTCTATAAATACAATACTAGTAATCCGAAAATACTAGATAGAAGGAAACTTACTATCTATAGAACTCACTTAACATATCTCCAATTAAGTAAGAGATAAATTCTCTACCCATACCACCATCCTTATCATGAATACACATATAAAAAAACATATTACACTACCACCTTACAACCAAACACAAATAAATGCAATTATGGTCACAAGTCTACGTGTGTGATGCCTTTATAATTATTTTGGCCACCATAATTATAAGTGCCTCCTTTCACACGTTTACTTACTTCTAAGATTACTCATTTAAATCATAATTAACATCTAAGCACAATTACACATTACACATCTTAAACCACTCCAACTTAACACATAAGGGATGCTCCATCAAATAACTACTTACTTATATCAAAATAAAATCAAAACGACATAAAGGACGGGATAAACTTATACTGGGCCTCTCTTGGGTTTGACTTTGCTTCAGTAAGAATCACCCGACTCTGTGGGTCCATCTCTACTACGCGCATCCGACAAACGATTAACTATCCTATCTCCTTCGGTTCCACAAGAGGCTCCTCTTATAGATCCTGATAACGCTTAAGTCCAGTTGGGAAAACGGTTCCCCAATGAGACTTCTTACGGGTGAGGGAAAAACATTGCTAAAATACTAAGAAAGTAATATATATCATATCAGATAATGGTAGACAAAATAACTAAATGAAAACTTAACAAAATAGGAAAATATAAGCTATACAAAATAGAGGGGAAGCATAGCAGTTATAGCATTAAAAACTTAAGCCCTAAATGCATCTAATGAAGGACCCATAGGTTATAGTCTAGGCTCAACCACCTACTTCTCTATAACCAAAGGCTCTGATATCAATCTGTCACAACTTGCCGAGGCGGAAACACAAAGCGCGACGAGAAAAGGAATCATCACAACACATTGGCGTCTATATAGAGAAACTAAAACATCCATAAAATACAAGGTATAGACACGTAGTGTCACAAACATACCCAAGCACATCAACAAAATCCAAAAGGCGTCTGACATTGAAATGAAGGCAGTTCATGTCAACGTCATGACATGCCAACATTCATACATCCAAACAGAGCAAAACAAATAAAATCGAGTCTTATAATGTTTAAATATATTTTTGTCATTAAATATAAAAATATTACATTTTATACCCTTAAGAATTCAAAAATGGCAATATATACCCTTGGTATATATTATTTTACAATTTAAACCCTTTATATAATTTTATATATTTTAACCCTATTTTAGAAAGTTTGGCAAAACAGGTCCTTGTGGTTTTAAGTTTAGGTTAATTACACTTTTGGCCCAAAAGTTAAATAGTTTCAAAAGTTTACAATATATACCCCTCGTGCATAAAACGATTTGCATTTTTAGTCCAAATTCCATATACTTTCTATTTTTTTCGAATCTAATTTAGTTTTGCAGCATTTAGCCTATCACAATAAGCTAAAATAAGTTGGTTTTGCAAGCTTAAAGCTTAAGAAATGAGCTTATAAGCTCGATAGTTCAAAAAGGGTGCGTTTGGTTTTAAAACTAAAACCTGAAAGCTTAGAGCTTTTAGAGTTGGTTTCAAAGCTTATAAAAATGATAAGTTAGCTTATTAGAATAGCTTTTAGGATTAGCTTATGGCTTATAGCTTATTAGGGTTAACGAAATAGGTTTTTAGGGTTTTAGAGGTGCGTTTGGTTTAGGAAAATCAAACGAATGGCTTAGGGTTTAAGAGCTTAGTCCTTATGATCATTAAAGATGCATAAGAGCTTATTAGGATTAGGGTAAGCTTAAGATAGCTTATTTATAGGGTTTGAATGAATTAGGGTTTCAAAATGGGTTATTTAGGGCTTGATTAGGTTTAAGGGTTTCCAAAAGAGTTTAGCTTGTACAAATGATTATATCAAAGCTTATAAAGGATCTAGGATACATTAGGAGCTTATTGAACAAGTTATAAGACTTACAAGAGCTTGAATGGGTCAAAATGGGTTGATATAGGTTGAAATTTTTAGGAGATGAATCAAGAACTCTTCTTCTCTTATTCCTTGGTTCCAAAATAGCTTAAAGACTTTTCCTTCCTTTCCTTAGCTTGGCTAGAACCTAATTTTTAAGGTTGTGTTTGATTTAATGGTAAGTTATAGAGGTGTGCATGTTTCGGCTATATATAGGGCTCAAAACTTAGAATGGTGGCCAAGTAGTGAAGGAGTGGTGGCGAAGCTTAGTAATGGTGACTATTAGAAGCATGGAGGATAGCTTATAGATGTGTTTAAGGGTTGGAAGGGCTTGGTTCACCAAGGAGGTGATAAGGAGGTGACAAGGAGGTGGTGAGGTGGCGGCATAGTGGTGAAATAGGGGTGGCTAGGTGGTTTACTTGGAGCATAAGGTGGTGACAAGGTGTAGAAGGAGCTAGCTAGGTTAGGACTTGGTTTAAAAACTAGTTAGGGGTTTTGGGTTTGCTGGGTTTTGGTTTAGGGTTAGGGTTAGATTCGGACGAGTGTGTGGAGTGAAATGGAGGGAAAATGGTGTTTAAATGTGGTGCATTAGGGACTTGCAACTCGTGCTAGAATGGTGGTACAAAATGCCTATAGATTTTAGAGGGAGAATGGCTTAATTTGAATGTTGTGCATAATCGGGTTGTACCTAGGGCTTAATGGAGTTGTACTAGGGTTTTGGAGGGAAAATATATTCAAAAATTATGCATTGTAACCTTGTACGCATGCCTTATAAGTTTATACATTCGTATTGTATGGAAACATTACATGTAGCTAGGGTTTTGATATAAATGTTAACGTATAAAGTCTGTTTTATAATAAACATTATGGATGGTACGTTAAATAGATAATGTATATGGTAAAATGGAGTTTAGAACATATAGCTTGACATATTATAACGTTTACTTGATATAAACATTGATGGAGTTGGCATTGGTAGGTGCGTGAGCTCGTTTACTTTGGAAATGTAAGTTACGTTACATAATTGGATGGAATAAAACAAAAATATTTCTATGAAAATGGTTATATTTAATACAACAGGTGGAAAATTACATTGAGGAAAATTGTGGGTTGTTATAGTCTCCCAACCTTAAAGAAATCTCGTTCCAAGATTTAGTTGGATGTTGGAGTGATGTTTGGAATTAGATGTGGATACTTGGCACAAATTTGATCTTCACGTTCCCATGTAAATTTTGGTCCTCTTTTAGACTTTCATATTGCTTTGACTATGGGGATACGACTTTGTTTCAGTTGCTTGAATTCACGATCCATAATTTCTACTGGTTCTTCTACAAAATTGAGTTTTTCATCAAGTCGAAGCTCTTTTATTGAAATGACGAGGGATTCGTCAGATATGTATTTCTTTAGATTAGAAACATGGAAGGTACTGTGGACATTATTGAGTTCTTCAGGAAGCTCAAGTGTGTAGCCACAGGGCCTCCCTTTAAGAACTTAAATGGTCTAATGTACCGGAGGTTAAGCTTTCCTCGCTTTCCAAATTGGATGACACCTTTCCGAGGTGACACTTTTTACATAACACGATTTCTAACTTGGAATTCCAAAGGCTTTTGCCTTATATTGGCATAACTCCTTTCCCGATCTCTTGCAGCTTGCAAGCGTTGTCGAATTTGCATTATCTATACGGTGGTTTCTTGGATTATCTCTGGTCTCGTTAGTTGGACATCTCCAACTTTGGCCCAGCAGACAGGTGATCTACACTTTCGACCATAAAGTGCCTCGAATGGTGTTGCCTTAATACTGGCATGGTAACTGTTATTGTAGGAAAATTATACCAGTGGTAAGTGTCTCTCCCATCCTTTTCCAAAATCTATAGCACAAGCTCGAAGCATATCTTTGAGTGTTTGTATGGTTCTTTTACTTTGTCCATCAATCTGGGGATGATATGCCATACTCATGTCTAATTGAGTACCCAAGGCACTCTGCATTGACTGCCAAAATTTAGATGTGAAATGACTGTCACGATCTGATATGATGGATATCGGCACTCCATGTCGTGAAACTATCTCCTTTAAATACAACCTTGTAAGGGTTTCCATACTATCTGTCTCTCTGATAGGGATAAAATGTGTTGATTTGGTAAGGCGGTCTACAATGATCCAAATTGTGTCATGTCCGCTTGATGTTTTGGGTAGTTTTGTAACAAAGTCCATCGTTATTCTTTCCCATTTCCATGTAGGAATCTCTGGTTGTATTAGTAAGCCGGATGGCTTTTGACATTCTGCTTTAACTCTAGAGCATGTTAAACACTTGCCAACATATTCAACGATGATCACCTTCATGTTAGGCCACCAATAGATATTCTTTAGATCCTGATACATCTTGTCAGAACCTAGGTGGATGGAATATTTTAATTTATAGGACTCATGCATGATCAAGTCCCTCAAATTACTAAAGAGTGGTAACCAACTTCGATTCTTGATACATCAAGTTCCATCAGGACGTACTTCAAATGCTTTATCCATTCCTTGTAGGTTCTCAGCTTCGATGTTATCTATCTATTGATGCCTTCAGTTTGCTTCGAGATTTGTTATTGTAAATTGGGTGAAGGGTCATGACTAATGCTCTAACTCGGAGTGGTTTGATTCGTTCCTACTGGCTTAAGGCATCTGCTACAACATTTGCCTTTCCAGGATGGTAGCGAATCTCACAATCATAATCTGCGAGCAATTCTAACCAACGGCGTTGTCTCATGTTCAACTCTTTCTGATCAAGGATATGCTAAAGACTTTTATGATCAGTGAACACAGTACACTTTATGCCATACAGATAGTGTCTCCAAATTTTAAGAGCGAACACTACAACTCCTAATTCAAGGTCGTGTGAGGTATAGTTCTCTTCATGAGGCTTGAGTTGTCGAGATGCATATGCAATAACTTTTTTTCTTTGCATTAACACCGCTCCCAGACCTTGATTACGCATCACAGTTAAACGACAAATCATCGTTTCCTTCAGGTAATGGCTAATATTGGAGGCTTCAGACCAATTTTTGTTTTAGCAGTTGGTAGGCTGAATCTTGGTTTTCTCCCCAGATATACTTCTTGTTTTTCTGGGTTAATTCAGTCAAAGACTTTGCAATCTTTGAAAAACCTTTGATAAATCTCCGATAATAGCCGACAAGTTCTAAGAATTGGCGTACTTATGTGGGTGTGGTAGGAGATGCCCAATCCTTGACTGCTTTAATCTTGGTGGGGTCAACGTGAATTCCTTGAATTCAACAGTGCCGATAAAATCACGATACTGACTCGAAAAATCACATTTGGAGAATTTGGCATACAATTTCTCCTTTTTGAGTAATTTCAGGATTATTCTTAAGTGATCTGCATGTTCTTCTTTGTTAAGGGAATAGATAAGAATATCATCAATGAACACTATCACAAATTTATCTAAGTATGGTTTTACACCCACCGTTCAATGAGATCCATTGAACACAGCAGGGCGCGTTAGTTGAAAACCACATGGCATCACTTGTATTCGTAAGTGGTCCGTACCGGCTCTGAAAGCAGTCTTGGGAATATCTTCATCCCTGACTCTCAGTTGGTGATAGCCTGATCTCAAGTCAATTTTTGAGTAAACACTCGAACCTTAAAGTTGGTCGAATAAATCATCGATCCTGGGTAATGGGTAACGATTCTTTACGGTAAGTTTATTCAACTCCCGGTAATCTATACACATTCTAAAAGATCCGTCTTTCTTTCAACAATATGACAGGAGCTCCCCAAGGCGAAGTACTTGGTCGGATAAAACCTCGGTCTGCTAACTCTTGTAGTTGGTCAGATAGTTCCTGCATTTCTGAAAGAGCTAATCTGTAAGGTGCTCGGGGCTACAGGTGCCCTAAAATAAATCGATATGGAATCTACTTGGCTCGAACCAGGAAGGCCAGGTATGGGGGGGGGGGGGGGGGGGGGGGGGGGGGGGGTTGGGGGGGGGGGGGGGGGGGGGGGGGGGGGTGTGGGGGGGGGGAGTGGGGGGTGGGGGGGGGGGTTGGTCTTCAGGAAAAACTTCCAGAAATTCTCTGACTACTGGTATATCTTCTAGTTGTTTTTCGTCTGACTTCTTCTCCATTACTTGGGCTATGAAAAAACTTGATATCCCCTGAATATATACTTATCGGTTTTAATACAGATATGAGGCCTTATCGGGTTTTACTCGATCACCTCGGATGATCAAATTTACCATCGATGGGATGTGGAACGACTTTCTTGTCACAGATAATTCAAGCATGATACTTGGATAACCAATCCATACTAATGACGACGTCGAAACTACCGAGTTTAATCAGCATGAGATCATTTTTGAAAGTTTGGTTTAGCAAAAATAAAAGTGCAACCCTGGATAACGGTAATTAGTGCTAGTAGGTTTTTCCATCGGCCATTTCCATTGTTGTAGTGGTATCTAGTGTAATTGGTGGGATATTAAGCATAGAAGCAAGAGATATGGATACAAAACTTTTATCAGCTCCTGAATCAAATAATACTCTAGATGTTGGTTTAGAAGGAACATACCGGTGACTATGTTCGGGTCTTGGTGAGCATTCTTGTCCCTCAACAAGTATGCTCTTTCGTGGGCACTGTTTTTTGCTTAAAGGGCACTGATTTTTTGTAATGCCCTTTCTCTCACTGCCATGAACAAGTTTACTGTACTACTGGTTGTAAATTGCTCCCAGTGGCTGGCCCTTTGTTATTAACGTTCCTGTCTGATAACCACCTTTTGCAAGTCTGACACTGACAGTGCAGGTCTTGTTTGATTGTAAGTACATCTTTTACATAAGGGAAGTTTCTAGTGTACCGTTATGTTTTTAGTTAGGGTGGCAGCATAAGCCCTGACGGTTTCTTGCCTTCTATTCTGTTGTTGGTGGTGATCATTGTTGCGGTTGTTATTGTTGTTGTTATGGTTGTTTTGGTAGTTGTTGTTGGTGAAGGTTCTTCTATCATCAAACTTTCGTTTGTGATCATTGGTTCCTTGCACAGAATTGTGCTTTGTTACTTGATCCATTAACCTCTGGGTTATGGTAATGGCTTCCTCCAAAGTTTGAGGCTTTGAAGCGGTAACATTTCCTTCAATACTTTGGGGTAATCCCCCGATGAAGACTTCCATAAGTTTCTCAGAATTTGGTACCATAGTTGGACATAAAATTGCCAACTCCTGGAATCTTCTAACGTAAGTCTTGATATCATTCCCTTTTACAGTCAGATTGTAAAATTCATCTTCCATTTTCTTGACCTCGGTTCGGGGACAATACTTCTTTATTAAGAGCTTTTTAAATTCGGACCAGGGAATCTTGTAGGCTTCCTCTATTCCAATAGGCTGGGCGAATGAATTCCACCAGGACAAAGCTTCTTCAGTTAGAGTACCAGTAGCAAATTTCACTTTGCAGTCCTCGGTACAGTTTCTAGCAAAACAATCCCAATTCTTTTGTTCAACCAGCATATGAGGCCAACAACCGCCTTTACCTTTGAAATTGAAAGGTTGGCAGCTCATAAACTCTTTGTAGCTACATTTTCTTGCTACAGAGTTTTCATCTTTGTCGGTGTTCCTATTGTATTGTCATTATTTCCTTGATAGCAGTTTGTGCATCCAGAGCTATGGCGACACTATCACAACTATTCTTTATGGCGTCCTGAGTCTTGTTGGTGCTGCAGTGTTGATGTCCTCTTAGAGCCAATCTATCACATTTACAAGATAACACAAAAGAAGAAATCTATACAATGATATGGTCCATATCATTGGTCAAAAAATTCATACATAGTGAAATTGAAATCATATTACATAAATACTTATGTCTGATACGAGTTTTAACAAAGAAATATAGATCCTTTGATATTACATTGCAGAATATAACATAAATTTTTTGGAATCTAGGACTTCCAGAGATGGACACTCTAACAAGCATCTGACTTATTAGGTTTCTCGGGGACTGGTTCACTTCCTAGTGGTCGCGGTATGATCCATAACAAGTTATCTAATTCTACGAAGATAGACTCATCAAAGGGAAAGTCTGGCGGTGGTGTAGTTGACCTAACCGGTGATGAAGATCCTACGCTAAATGGAGATAATAAATGTTGATCCAACATGGGGGAGGCTCAGTGTCTCTAGGATGGTGTAGTGGAATCAATGCACAATGTCTGATATTTCATCATATCCATGATACCTGGGTACAAAGGTTCGAGAAAACCTGATGGTAAGAGAACCATAGTAATCCCGGATACATAAAGATATGATACATCAAAATACAGGATATAGGATAGACAACCACGACATACATAAATCTGTATCATGAAACAACGAGGTATAACGAAATCACAACTGCATTATGTCATAAATAACTTGTCTACATATTTTACATAACCAAAATTTTACAAGTGTCGATATTTATGCCACACATCCCGTGGTTGGATTCAAAACAAAAGTTGTAAATGACAAGGATCTAGTCTAGTAGTCCAGAAGACTCTTTATATCTGATCGATGGCGAATCTGGATATCCTCGATGAGCATCCCTAGAGTAGAAATCCTGACGCGAGCAAGAACAATCTCATCGTCATGCCCCATTTGCTTTCTCTGAAATCCAGCAATCTGGGTACGGGCTTCTTGAAGTTCGGTTTCTAGTTTGTCAAAATCTCGTTGTATGATTACTCGACCATTACCAAGACCTTCTATCTTATCTTCCATGTGCTCAATGCGCTCAAGAGGGAGCTCATCTAAGTGATTTAGAATAGCATCGATCTGTTCCTCATGGCGCTCCAGACGTGTCATATGAGAACTCTCTCTAGTCTCAAATACCTGAGGTGGGCAGAGGAATTAGTAGAGGAGGATGATAGGAAACGGGCTCGTTTCTGAGGTGGCAAAATCTCCTCAAGAAGAAAGAAATCTCGAGGATCAAATAGTGGTGATGATGGTAACACTAGAGATGGAGGCAAAATAGTTGGTGAAGCAATAGGAGCTCGTGGTGGTGGATTAGGTGATTCATTATTAGTAGCATTATATGCTTGCATGACCTTCATATACAGATCATCGTGGGAAGGTGAGATGGTTAGTGAGGCTGAACGATCCTTAGATGAATTCTTTGAAGGGTCGGAAGAGATGTTTCCAGGTGAGGCTAGTGTCACACCCCGCCAAGGCGGAAACGCGAGGCATAACGAGAATGGATATCATCACAACACAATGGAGTCTATATAGAGAATACTAAAATGCATACAATAAAGTAAAGTATAGACACAAAGTGTCATAACAATACCCATAACTAAGCAAAACATAAAAGGCATCTTTATTGATGAAAAGGAAGTTCTCGTCAATAAGAGACATGCAACATATATCCATACAATGCTAAACATCCACATATAAACTTCAAGATCATCTTAAGGTCTCTTTCTAGCCACTTCTCACTATCTTAAGAATCCTCATGACTTTACACCTGAAAATGATGCTTAAAGCGTCAACACAATGGTTGGTGAGAGTCATAGGTTTAAGACACACAAATCAATCTTAAAAATCCAATTACCGTGATAAATAAAACCTAACATAGCAGGACATACAACTGACGGTCACGCTCAAGCACAACAATTCATACCATAAAAGCAAGTAGCACATAACATACAATAGTCATGTATAGCCCATGCAACGTTTAAAACACATTATCATAGTAACTAAAGACTTTTCAAACCCTTTGCATCATTTCCCATCCCAAATGTAAAAAACATAAAAACGAGGACTATAAAACTCACCTGATGCTTACTTCCCACAAGACTCCACAAAAGCCTTCACAAACACATCACGGAATAATCTAAACAAATTTAAGCACACAATAAGCTACCATCAATTAGCAAACACCCCAATTGATGTAACACAACTATGAATGGATATCTAAGCTATCGATCATAGTTCATACTTGATTTAACCCTTTTTCCAACTCTTACATATGGATAGTTTATACTTCAATACTACACTTTAAATTTTCCGGATTAGAGCAAAATTTTATACTCACTTACGCGTCCTAAACGTACCACTTAACACTTCTACAATTCAAATCAAAATTCACCATGCTGCATATATGTTTTATGAACCCCTCTTAGCTCTCTCAAAGTCATTACCCTTTTACAAATACCCTTTAGAAATTCATTAATCCAAAGTGCCCAGAATTCGTCCAGAATCTGACCCCCTAAAAGTATGACGTTAGATAACCAATTTAGACCTCATTACAGCATTAGAAAACATTCAAGGGTCACACACACTATATGAACTAACTTCCACGTGATTTAGAGCCTCTAACTAGATGTCTAAGTATTTTTAGAAGAATCAAAACCACAACTGAAATTCATCACTGTTTTACACACTGATTTTGTAACGACCTTTTGACCCACTTTCCGACCATAAAAACTCACAAGGCCAACTTTTTTGGAAAGTAGACTCTCTGAGATTATCTCTAGTATGTTGTAAATTATTTATTTGATCTTTTATGATTGAGTTATACTAGTTACAAAACTGCCTAAAATTCTACAGTGAATTAAACAACTCATTCGGGCGATCTAGACCTAAATACACGATCAAATCTTGCAACCAATTAAACTAATGATCAAACAATTATTATAACATCATAAACTTCCAAAAAAATCAAAGCCCTAATTTACAACCCTAATTTTATAACCATAATCCATCAAGTTTAAATTACATTAATTGAAAATTAATAACTAGAATTAAACAAGAATTAGAAAATACCTTAAAAGAAAACCCTAACTTTTTTTCCCTCTCTTCTCTTTGGTTCGACCGGTTTTACAAGGGGGAAGGGTTTGGGATTTTGACTTGTATTTATAGGCTACATATAATGTACTAGATAATCCTTAATTAGTATTAGATAATCAATTAGGATTCCTTTTTTATTTTTATTTTCTTTTCTTTTTCCCTTTAATTTTCGTATTTACTATTCATGCCTAAAAAATTTTAAATTTTTTTTTATTAATTAATTACTTCAATATCTTAAGTTTTAT
>BQNB010006792.1:72690-92563 GCA_026074375.1 Tanacetum coccineum | reverse complement strand
CCTAAAAGAAAGGAAAGTGTATATTTATGTACATTTATCCTCACAACGAGAAGCTTACAACTTCTCAGACTTGAGATAATTCATTAAGATTTTTAAAATCTTGAGCTCAAGTAAAAAATTTAAAATTGTTGAACAAATTATTTCAAGAGTTTATTTCAAAATTGTGTGTTCAACACTCTCCTCCTCACTAAATGTTTAAGACTATATGCAAATTTTAAGGGGGAGCAAGAAAAAAATGTTCCAATAATAATAATCATGCAAATATTACCATTTTCTCTCATGTGTTTTCAAATCTCAAATATCCATTTTACTCCATTGATATCAAAAACATCATATGGTGTGATATTTTTGAGGGGTAGAAAATTGGATTAAAATGTGATCGTCTTTAACTCATGTTCGTAACTTTTTCCTCCTTGTGCAAAACTCTTTCGAATCTCGATGCACATGTGTAGAGGGAGCATTTCTCAAAAAGACTAAGTGTAAGGACTCAATAAAACTCTCAAAGTGTCAAAATTTTTGATTTATATCAAACACTTTGATTGATTTTCAATGGTTTTATAGTTATGATATTTATACCCAACAATCAACTGATTCACGACGACGATGATGTCATAAGGTGGATAAGGTTAGGTATACGTCCTATGATCCAACCAGAACCAGAGGGATCTACCAAGGATGTTTCAAAGTTAGAAATAGCAGTCCTTAGGTATAATATGGAGTTGAATGAAAATATGGGAATAATGTTGACTAAGAGGGTGTTTGGCTTTGTGTTTGTTATCAGATTATTTAGTTTCCAAATCGCAAATAATCTAAAACTTGTGTTTAGATGAGAAAAGCAAAATAGTGATTTTCTGCGTTTTGAAGGCTTCAAATCGTGGTTTTGAAAAAGTAAGCGACTACCTATAGTTGGGAAACGTGCTATTGGAAAATCAACAGTGTGATTGTTAAAAGACCAATATAACCACATATAATACCTTCATCTTCTTACCCTAACTGTTACTCCCTCCGTCCCATATTAAGTGTCCACAATGGAATCTTTTAAGTCTTTTTTCCTCAACTTTGATCATAAATATTTTTGTTTGTGTTATATAATATTGAACGAAAATTCTATCAACGAAAAATATATTCAAAACTCTATCCATTCATATATCTTGCATCAAGTATCATGTAACATAAGAAGAAATTATTAAGGTCAAAGTTGAAGAAAAAAGACTTTGAAAAAGTCAAGTGGACACTTAGATATTATGTATCTCTTGAAAAAAGGAGTTTTATATTGTTTTTATTAAATTTTTTAGTGATGTAGGTAAATATGAATATTGAAGACTGATGGTACATGAGTGAAACAAAGTAGGTGGAAGGATTGAGAAAGTAAATGTGTGGAACAAATAAGTGAAACTCTTAGTAATGCTATAAAAATGATTCTTAAATATTACAAAACGTGTAAATGTGATTTACTAAATAAAAGGTTTATGTTTAGATTATATTATACAAATATTAATTGATAAATTTTATAAAGCTCAAACCGATATATTATAAATGTCCTTCATTGGTAAATTTTACTTCATTAAATACAGATACATAATCTAATTTACCAAGACACTAAAAAACTGATTATTAATTATTGTCGATATCAACAGCATATTATCATATCCAAACGTATATATCAAATTGACTATATGAACAGCGTTTTATCTTTATTATTCGTATTTCGAACGAATAATCTATTTTTCATGAAGCAAAGCCAACACCCCCTAAGGCATGATTGTTAGCACTAGAACAATCACAACAAGGTGATATTGATGATGTCTTTGTAAACATTAAAGGGGCTGAAGAATGAAAATGAAATTTAAAGGATAAAGGGTGAAAAGAAATAAACCCTCCATAAATATTAGGCAGAAACCGGGTTAATACATATGCTATCAGAATCAAAAAGATGATTTCTGGTATTGAAGTAAACATCATAGACAAAGTGATGCAATGCACAACCCTTCCCAGCCACTCAAGATCTCTCAAAAGATTATTGTTTCATTTCTCACGGAGGTAAACACGTTATCTATCGACTCTCTCATTCTGAGTTAGTTAATATTAAAAAGGTGGCAGTCAGCTCCAGCCTCCGATCGCGAAAACCAAAATGCACTTATTGAGTCTAGAGCCGAAAAAGATCAATATAAACCTCATTAGGATACAATTCCAAAATGCACTTGGTGTTCACAAACAAAGAATACAAGTGGTATCTAAGAGTCCTATGCATCATCCTTGTGATTGTACCAGAACATTAAAAGTGATACTCTTTAGTTTCACAGTGACGAATGGAAATCCTTCCAGTGTCAACTTCAAACAGCACTGCGGTAGGTGACTTACAAGATTCTAGCTTATGTCAACTGGATATCTATTTTGGTCCAATCTATGAATTGATGACTCAATTAGTCCGATAGTAACTAACTGATTCATTCTTATCGTGTTGTCTGCTTTGAGACATTTTGATAATAAGAACACTGGAAACCCTGTCAAGGAGGTTCTTTGAATCTACCTGGTCATATGTACAATATTTATTGTAAAACGGGTAACCGGAGGTTAACACAACTGAAATTCAATGAATGACAAAGCCATATTTGTCCATATCTGTTATTTATTGCTAACCCTTATAACTGCAGGATTAGACAATGGTGGCGCGACCTCATTCTAGCTGAGTCAGATTCATAACTGCATGCTCATACTCAAGACTTAAAGATTCAAAAAATCAAGAAAGATTAAGATCAAACAAAGATAAAGACTTCCGCTATTCTGATATTAAACATCTTCCTTAAAGACGTAAAGTGATCAAGATAAAGATTATCAAGGGAGATTGTTAGACAGCATTCAAGATTATACAAAGTATGAGCATGTTGGTCTAAAGACACAAGATCGCAAAAAGGCAAAGTATTGTAAAGATGATCAAGTGATGATGCAAGATTTATGATCTTGAGAAGTTCGAGATCAAGATCACCAGAGCAAGATTGGAACAAAAGGAGCTAGCACAATTATTACACGAGCAAGACTCAAGATCAAGACAAGAATCATCAATGATCAACGATCAATGCCACCTTCCCTTAGGGGGAGATTGTTAGGAATTCAGTTTTAGTAAAGTGACGATCATTATCGATCTCACAAGTCTTGTAATAGTTAGACAATATTAATCATGTAATAGTTAGTCAAATAGGCTAGTTCATTAGTCTAAATATTGTAATGGTCGAAGACCCGGCCCATGGAAGCCCAAGTAAGGCCCAACCCAGGTTCTTGGACTATATAAGGAAAGCTCTCTTCACATAAGAAAGGGTGAGTGTGTGTCTATGTGTGTAAGAAATATTTAAGGAAATATCCAAACAGCTCCACCAATCTTATTTTCTCTTCTCTTCTCTTCTATATTGTGTTGATGTGTGAAATAGATATTCCACACTTGCCCCACCAAAAGACATGTCTAGTAACGGCCGTTATCCGATAGCTTTTTTACGTTATAAAAACAAATGCACCAAAAGATCATCACGGCTGGTGTTTCCTTAATACTCCCATTTAAGTTCAAATAGGTATAAAATGATGATGAGATATGTGTCTATGAGGCTCAGATATGCTAAGAATAAAAAAGGTGGATACATCCGCCATGGCTGCAAACCTAATAGTTTGCCCCGCCAAGATGCGAAAAATCACGCCTTTAATCGAACCTGCTCAGATTCATCACGACCCTTTATAATAAATACGAACTGATAGAGATATTAACATTGCAATCGATACAACTATAGACACCATAAAATCTTGTGCTGTTTTCAAATTAAATGTGACAATATGCCCGGTACAACACACATTAAAGATGTAACACCCCAAACCAAATAACTTTGGATTGCGCAGCGGAAATAGCAATTGGGTGTTACTAAATAGCACAAAACACCAAGATAATAGAAAATGACCAAAATGAGACGTTTTACAAACCATGGTATCCATTATTAATAGAATAAACGCGTTCGAGTCCCCCACAGTACCCAACCGCAACCAATTACAACATTTGAAAGACTATTGTTTCAAATTAAAGACATGATTTCAAACAATATTAATGCATTGTTTATAGAAAGCCAAGAACACAACAAGTAGTCTTTACTCCAAAAACATCACACGGCACTGACACCTCCCACGCCCATCGTTGCCTTCCATCCTGTTACCAGGGATTAAACATGTTAAAACGTCAACAACAATGTAGAGTGAAAATTCATTAGTGGTTTAAATAATCCATATGAAATGATCTTTGAACACATAATTATTTAATGTAAAACAATGCAACAAAGCAATGTATAACAATCTCATTTTCTTTCACCATAGAGCATAATGACACGAACGTCACGATACATAATGCCATTATTCATAAGTCATTTGCCCCAAAACAGGTATTATTTTCATATACCTACTACTTCTAAATACAGGAATGTCCGTATGACAGGTGTCCACAAGGAATCATACCCCGGCGGGGTTGTCACCATAAAAAATCTAAATAATACATTAGCAATTCACCTCGCAGGCCATTAACGGTTCATGAAATAAGGGAATACGACAATAGCTACACATGCGACAAACAATATCATAATCGGGTCCAGCATACCATAAAATTCATATGTTGTTCAATTTCATACAACAAAACTATGAATCCCCTCGCGGATTATAAAACATTCAAAAGATATAAAAGAGATGGCTATGAACTCACCATAATCAAAGATCCAATTCACTCAAATCAACAAGAGCGTAAATGCTTCACGACATAACCGCCGACCTATATAATACAAATATGCGGTACGTGACTAAAAGTATAATAACTCATGATAATGGCATACTGCATGATATATTATATGTATATGTATATTAATAGGTGACATCATACAAATAAGTATATAAATACAGTATAGTGTATACGTATAAATAAATACATATAAGATTTTAAATAATACCTAAATATATCTATATGGTCATACAAATATCTATGAACAAACATATTTATAATGACATACATTAGATATATGTATATATACAATATATAATACCTGATACTATAAATATATATATATATATATATAGCATGTTATATATATAATACAGTGTGTGTGTGAAAAATATATATATAATATATATAAATATAAATATAAATATATATATATATAATATATATATATAGACAGAGATCCAGTGATAAATAAATATATAAAAGAAAAACAAAAATAAATAATATAATATATAGTATTATATATATATTGATTATGATATATATAATGTGTATATATTAATATTTGTAAATAAAATAAATAATAAACAAATAAAGATAATATAAGCCGAAGATCCATGAAAAATAAATATAAAAAAAAAGCGGATGAGAGAAGGACGAAAACCACACATAAGAGATGCAACGACTAGCATAATATAAATTTATAATTATTTAGATGCACCATATTGAGTTTAGAACGTTAATTTTATGCGTAGATGGGTCAAATTTGATTTTCATGTATTTTGGCACAATCAGTGGAACAGAAAAAACAAGATAAAAAATACAATGCATCTAATAACCTAATATATTGCCATCTAATTAAAAGCTATAAAACACATATAATGCCGTTATAGCATCTAATATTAAAGAGATGCATCTCAATTCAATTCCAGTGCATCCGGAAATGCGGTTAATAGTGTTGACTTTCTCAACCTTACTATATTTTAAGAAAACTTCTTATTTTGATCCTAACATATAAATATTTATAATATATATATATATTAATAATATATATATATATCATGTAAAATATATATATATATAAATACAATTATAGTAATAATATAGATAAAAAATAATAGTATGAGGTTACGAACTTTAATCCGAACTTCAAATTTCGTATCCATTAACAAATATTCACTACGTCGCACAGCACATACAAATCATATTACAACAAGTATACACAAAAAATTCAAAAATCACTTTCCTAGTGATTTGGGACAATGTTTCTTGGCCTAAAAGCCCACATAAGCCGAAGAAATAGGCTTAAAAATAAGCCAGAATAAGGCCATTAACGCTATTACAAAAAAAATCTCTCTACGACATATTATTCACCGATCACGACCACGACAATCAAAACAACAAAAACCCACTTTTTTCATTCTTTTAATTACAACGACCAAACGCACCCATTTCTTCGTTTCGCTTTCAAAAATCAAATTTTCACAACGATCAACTTGTACAACTAACATCTATGCATAAAAATAAACCCAAAAGGACAAACAAAATTTAAATTTGAAAACTTACAAGAAAATCTTCAAAAATGTATATTTCGATACGAACCGGACAACCCAAACGTTGTTTAAACAAACACCCAAACACTTGTATCAACCCGGAATATCACGTTCTTAATTAAAGTTGGAAAATTTATGGTGGATTATGGTGGTGTAGTGGCGGACGAACACATACACACACACACACACTCTTATGTGTGTGTTTTTTTTTTGAAAATGAAATGATAAGGATTATAAGAAAATGTTTCTAGTGGAAGGGATATATGTGTACAACTTTAGACAAAGGAGCTAAAATTAAGCCTCCTTTTCTCTCTTTCTTACTATGACCGGCCATGGGATCCAAGGGAGTCCCGGGCCTTTCTTTTCGAGTCGGGATAACTTAAATACTTGTAAAATCAACCGTAAAATTTACCCCAAAGTTAATTAGCATTTTTATTCACCTTAAAAATACTTTTCCATTAACCTAGAGTATTTACACGACATATTTTCACTTTAAACCCTTTCAAAACTTATTTCGACATTAACGGACGTGTCAGACTTGTTTTTCGGCATTTCTCACGAATTCACGGATCAAACCACCCGAAATACAATTAACACAATAATACCTTCCAAAAGGGACTATTAATCACAATAAACTACAATTCATCATAATTCTCACAAAAATCACCATCGTCAACACGGTACAAAATCTAAATAAACTGACAAAAGTCAAATAGTTAAAGGACTATAAATGAAATATTCAGAACACAAAAAGGGCAAAGGTTACATTTTACCCCCCTTAAAAGAATTTTGTCCTCGAAATTCAACTACTAACATCACTTAAACAAATGCGGGTACTTCAATTTCATCTGATCTTCACGTTCCCACGTGAATTCAGGACTACGTTTCGAATTCCACCAAACCTTAACGATGGCAATCCTACTACGCTTAAACTCTCTTTCCAAAATTTCCACATGCTCTTCCACAAATTTCAACTTAGCATCAACTCGAATCTCATCCAAAGGCACTTTCAGTGTTGGATCAGCCAAACACTTCTTAAGGTTTGACACGTGGAACGTGTCATGAACACCGTTCAACTCCTCAGGCAAATCTAACCGATAGGCCACAGGGCCTACTTTCTCAACAATCTCAAATGGTCCAACAAACCTAGGTGCTAACTTCCCTTTCTTCCTAAAGCGTACCACACCTTTCCAAGGCGACACTTTGAGCAAGACATAGTCACCTACACTAAACTCTAGAGGCTTCCTCCTCTTATCAGCATAACTTTTCTGACGATCACGCGCAGCCTTAAGTCTATCCTTAATCTGCGAGATCTTCTCAGTAGTCTCTTGCACTAACTCAGGTCCTATCAACTGACCTTCTCCCACCTCAGCCCACATAATTGGCGAACGACACTTTCTACCATACAATGCCTCAAACGGAGCACATCTCATACTAGAATGATAAATATTGTTATACGAAAACTCAACCAATGAAAGATGAACATCCCAACTTCCCCCGAAGTCTAGGACGCACGCTCTAAGCATGTCTTCCAAAGTCTGAATAGTATGCTCACTCTGATCATCGGTTTGAGGGTGATAAGCCATACTCATGTCTAAACGAGTCCCTAATGCCTCTTGCATTGACTGCCAAAACCTTGATGTGAAACGACTATCACGATTCGATATAATCGAGATCGACACACCATGTCTAGCAACTATCTCATTCAAATACAATCTAGCCAACCTTTCCATCTTATAATCCTCATGCATAGGTAGAAAATGAGCAGACTTAGTCAATCGGTCCATAATGACCCAAATTATGTCATACCCACTACTAGTCCTAGGCAACTTAGTCACAAAATCCATAACTATCCCTTCCTATTTCCATACGGGAATCTTAGGTTGCTGGAGCAAGCCAGATGGCCTTTGATGCTCAGCCTTAACCTTCAAACAAGTCAAACACTTACTAACATACTCAGCTATATCCTTTTTCATTCCAGGTCACCAATACCTATCTCTCAAATCATAATACATCTTATCAGCTCCTGGGTGTATAGAGTACTTTAACTTATGGGCTTCATCCATTATCAGGGTTCTCACCTGACCCTTCAAAGGTACCCATATTCGATCCAGGTAGTACAAGGTTCCATTGCTTCTCTGTTCTATCATCTCATCCAAACCTTTTTGTAACCCTTCAAACTCATCCACAGCCTTCTTCTGAGCCGTCAGTATCTTATCCTTGATACTCGACTGAAGGGTTATATTCATATCTCTAACACTTTTAGGCTTTACTCTTTCTTTCCTACTTAAGGCATCAACCACCACATTCGCCTTACCAGGATGGTTGCGAATTTCACAATCATAATCACTAAATAACTTTATCCAGCGACGCTATTGTATATTCAACTCTTTCTTACTAAGGATATGCTAAAGACTCTTATGATCCGTATAGATGACACTCTTTGTCCTATACATATAATGTCTCCAGATCTTATGTGCAAACACGACCACACCCAACTCCAAATCATGGGTAGTGTAATTCTTCTCATGAGTTTTCAACTGTCTAGACGCATAGGCTATCACTTTAGCTCTTTGCATTAACACACAGCCTAGTCTTATCCCGGACGCATCACAATATACCACAAAGTCTTTTAGTCTATCGGAGAGAGCTAGAATAGGCACATTACATAAGTTATCCTTCAAGGTTTGAAATGCCTATTCTTGTTCCTCACCCCAATCAAAAGTCTTACACTTCTGAGTCAAGATAGTAAGAGACTTAGCTATCTTAGAAAAGTTCTCAATGAACCTACGGTAATATCTAGCCAATCCTAAGAACACTATCTGAGAAAAATAACCATTTTTATATATCAGAAGTGAAACTTAAAAAGTTTTTATAAAATTTCTTTTATAAACGCGTTTATTATCGCGTAACTTGTAAATTACGTATCTCCTTCGTTATAAATCGGTTTTTCGAGTTTCTTACCTTTTTAGAATCCTCATGAGATATCCTATATTATAAAAATAAAAAATAAATAAGTTAAAATTCGAATTTGATCAGACCCTTTGAGGTTTTTGTTGAAAACATGTTTAAAATCGATTTTTGTAACTTTCTAGTTTAGTACACTTATTACAAGTCCATTACAACCCTTAATGTCACACGTCTTACATTATTAAGGTCCTTAGTCCATGTTTTGTCCAAATATTGTCCTAGAATCACATATATCCATAAGTTTAAATACTCATTTGTCCATAATCTTATATAAGTAACTTTTTACACTTTTTACTTATATATACTTTATATAACTTAACCAACACTCATATAGAGTATATACTTGCTTTATAACATGATCCATAACATCTATATATCACATGACAAAGTTTACCAAAACCATAAACAAGAATAAAAACCATTTTATATCTCATTATGTTCCTTAGATGGTGATAACTTCACAAACATTATAATATTGCATAAAATCACAAAAATAAAAAGATATTAAATGTTTTTATTTATACCTAATATGAAGTATGGTGATGAACAACAATGTCTAAACCCTTGTTTAGCAAACAAACCCTAGCTTCCAAGTCTTAGAAAACCCTTAATCCAAGAAAACCCTAATCTTGAACCTTCTTGCTTTAACACTTGTTAAACCTTAAACCAAACCTTCTAAACACCAACCTATGGTTATCTTAGGTATGATGAAGTGAACACTTGTAAATGTGGTAATAAATTTTATATAGGTTATGTAGGTTGTTTGTTTGGTGCCGTGGGATAGAGAGAGCAAAAGGGAGAGAATGGGTTGTTTTTACTAAGTAAAATGAAGAGTGTGTGTTTATCTTACTAGTTGCTAGCTTATATACCATGAAGACTTTGTCAATATTGCTTAGACAGTCTAGGGACAAGATAAGGAATTCAAGGAATGAAAAGACCAAGTTGCTAGTCCATAGTTTGGTAAAACAAAAAGAAGTTGGAAATATGGTACAATACTTTTAGCAAATTTTGAGATATTTTATCTATTATCTCATCCATATCCCGGCCATATAATAGATAATATTATGAAGTTTTGTAATTTTTGAGTAATTGGGAACAATTGTTGTATTTATAAGCGTAGAAAATTTTTGGTTTCCGGGAATGCCTAAACTTATTTTATCGCGAAACGTAACCAATTTATGTAACCAATAAAAATAAAATGAACAAAGTTAATAATATATCGCTCAAGCATAATTACATAACACTTTCTTGATGTAAAATTGTAATTGTTTGATTCCCATTACAACATTGAACGATAAATTTTAGCTTACGCGATTTAACTATAACGATTTCAATTTAAAAGCAAACGCGTACAAAACTAAAATAAATAGTGAAATATATAATGTCGTACAATGACCTAAACTAAAATATACGAGGTGTATATTCTACATACAAAGCCTCAAACGGCGCATCATCTCACACTAGAATATACTATTTGATATACTAAAACTCAACCAATGGAATATGAACATCCTCAATCCCCCAAAGTCCTAGGACGCAGCTCTAGAGCATGTCTTCTGGTTCTAAGGTCTGATTTGTATTATCCTCTGACCTTCGGTCTGAGGGTGGTAAGCCGTACTCATGTCTAATCGAGTTCCTAATTCCTCTTGCATTGATTGCCAAAACCTTGATGTGAAACGACTATCACGATCCATGCCTAGATACAATCTCATTCAGATATAGTCTAGCTAACATATCCATCTTATAATCCTCACGCATAGGTAGAAAATGAGCAGACTTAGTCAACCGGTCCACATCCATTGCTATTCTTTCCCATTTCCATTCAGGATCTTAGGTTGCTGCATTAAGCCAGATGGCCTCTGATGTTCATCCTTAACCTTCAAACAAGTCAAACACCTACTAACATACACAACTATATCCTTCTTCATTCCCCAGGCTTACCAATACCTATTCTCTAAGTTCATAATTCCATCTTTATCACTCCTGATGTACAAAGTACTTTGACTTATGTCCTCAATCCATAATTATGGGTTCTCACATCACCCTCAAAGGAACCCATATTTGATCTAGGTAGTATAAGGCTTCATCGCTCCTACGTCCTATCATCTCATCTAGTCCTTTCTGCAACCCTGCAAACTCATCAGATGCCTCTTCCTGAGCCGCTAGTATCTTACCCTTGATACTCGACTGAAGGGTCATATTCATAGCTCGAACTCTCTTAGGTTTCACCCTCTCTTCCCTACTCAGTACATCAACTACTACATTCGCCTTACCAGGATGGTAGCGAATTTTGCAGTCATGATCACTAAAAAGCTCTATACGCAACATGGCCAGCCCCGACCATGGCGTGATTCCATAACTCAGTTTCTAACTTTTGCATCTCATTACTCAGGCAAAATTCCTCCCTAGTCAAAGTCTTAAAATCTTCCCATGACATATCTACAACGGCCTCTCAACTTTGTGTGTAGATTTGAGAGTTCTACCACGTAAGAGCCTTACCAATAAATGATCCAACAGTGTACTTTACTTTCTGATTATCCCTATACCCACTCATATCCTGAACTGACTTGATCTTCTTAATCCAATGGGTATACATTATAGCACCTCCCTTACCATCATACGCCTTTGGGTTACAGGCTAAGAACTCCTTATAGGTACAACCCCTACGGTCGTTGTTCTCAATGACATTTCTAACATCACCTCGGATGTTGTCATTGACGGCATTGCCGTTTTGATTCCTACCATTTCCTTGATCGCTACCTTGGCTGCCTACGAGGGCTACAATAGTGGGAAGTAAATTCTGGCAACTGTTTTCCACTGACAGTGGAGAATCGGGTACTCCGGTTAACACCATCATTCACCTTACGTACCATTGAACCACCTACTTATGGCCACCTGACCATGCCATCCTAGCCATTACCCTTATCACCAAATCTACCATCTAGTTCTAACCTCCTCCTCTACCATCCGTCCCTGCCCATTCCTATCCTCCTGCATAGTTGCGGCAGTGGTTCCTGACAGGCAATTTCGTGTCGTCGTTCTTGGCGGCATTATCTATACGAGGGAGGACATATGTAATGTTAGGTAGGCAGGAAGGTTACCATATATATAATACAACTTAATATACTATAATACGCATAATACGGTCCTAAGGTGTCAACACCGATTTGTGTGAACGATATTACTAAATACGCGTGAGTCGTGATACGTTTATAACTATGTTGGCCATCGTATATATACCCGTATCATTTCTCAGTCGTACCTAGTATTAGGCTCACACATTTCAATTATTGACTTAACTAATACGTTAGACGATAGACGATACGTACGCACAAGGCAAGTAATAGGCATACATAGATCCTTTTATGCAACTATATAAAGGTTCCTAGGTTATAGTCTAGGCCAAACCACCTAGTTCTCTATAACCTTGGCTCTGATTACTAATCTCTCACACCCTGACATAGGCGGAAACACGGACATGCAATGAAAAATGATCAATCATAACACAAGATACAAGGATATGAGAAAAACAAAAATGCATTAATAAGTTGTCATATGATCTTTCATCTCAAGTACAAACATGAAGAGTAAGGACCAATCAAGAAACACTTCAAATAGTCCAACAATTATTACAACCAAAAGCCACGCAGGGGTCCCATACTAGTCTTAAATCCAAACCTCATAAGTACTAATTTCACACAAACACCAAATGCAAGACCGTCCTCAAAACATTATCCCTACAGGATATCTCATAAAGGTCTTGCAAAGTAAGCAACATAAAGCCTTACTGATTATTAACTTCACCTAAAACGATACTCGAAAACGTCACATAAAGTTGGGTGTAGGCTCGTAGGTATGGGTGAGAAACCAAGTAGTGGTGCAAATATATCAAACAGTGGGACAATTGTGAAATATGCAAAACCCTCAAGACCCCATAACTTAGCATCATCGCTATCAAGTACCTTGACCTATCATCCCTGTTAGTCATCAAACCATCATATACCAATGATCTTGGGGTCGCAACCCCGAGGTCATGCGCACCTAAAGCCTACCAGCTGGAGCATTTACTTAGGGCAGACCCTTCACAAAGATATCAAATCCATGCTAATCACACCTGCGCATGCACCTTCGATGCATGCAGACATTCAAACCACATAATATTCACATAGCAGACCATAATTCACATAAAACAAAACCACATTTCACACAGTTTAGAAAAAACAATTCAAAACACATTTGAGTATCATTTTCCCCTAACATAAAAGATTTAAAAAGTGGAGCTACGAGTACTCACCTCAAGCAGCAAACTCAATATCACACAAGCAAATGCAACAACGTCCGAACATAACCTAGTCCAATTAATGTTCCACTTAGACATTTATTTCCAAAACAATTTTTGGGTTTGATGCATATAAGTCAGATGCGCGTTGTACGGTCACCCTTAAACATTTTCAATGGTGTGATGGTTGATGGCTTATCTTCAAAAATAACATACTTCCAACTCATACTTTAGTATAATATATATACTTATACCTTGCTAATATAACAGATAAGTAATCAAAATAATAGTACTTAAATAATTTATATATATCATATGATATATATATAATATCATAAATATATATAATAAATATATATAATATATAAATATAAATAGTATATAAAATTGGATGATATATTGAGAATCCATTTTAGGTTGTCAGAACTATTTAGACAAGTTTTAGACCATTGAATGACTTGATCAATTACAAAATTAAATGTGGCAATTTTTTAATTAAAAAAAACACCAATCAGTTAAGCAGTAAATGTGTATTCTCGTAACTTCATAAATGATATTACAGAAATTACTTATTTATTCCCCTTAAAACCCGTTCTCTAATTTACTCTCCATTTGTATGTTTAGAAATTAAAGGGAGTTAACCATCATCCTCTCTCTTATACTCAAACAAAACTAGCCGCCCCCATTTTTTAGATTCCTCCATGTTTGATTCAAAACTCTTGTTCCTGGTTTGTTTTGTTTCAATCGCCTCAAACCACCACACGAATAGAAATCCGAGTTAAGTAATAAAATTAAATATTCTAATCCGAAAACAAATGAAATGTAATCCTACCTAATTTGATTTATAAAAACTGTGTGACAGGTAGGTGGACCCATAAACTTCCGATCTATGAAACTCCCTTCGAAACTACCATTTTGTGCAGTTGCGATGGTTGCGTTTTGTCGCCGACGAGTATGTTCTTGTGAATCGAGGCGTTTTAGCGGATTTTTTAGAGGAGTTAAAGGTAAGATTTTGCTAATGCATTGTAGTTTCAAACAATATTAATGTTATGAATGATGTTTTATTGATCTTCAAGCATCTATCATCTTTGAAAGTGAAAGCTAGAATGGGTTAGGGTGTGTTTTACCTTTTTGTGAGTACTGTTTTCAATCTTATTTGATATACTAGTCTTTTCATTGGTGCCCCACAAGCTATGTCATTGCCTTGGTTTTGGTTACTAAATTTTTGGTACACATATGTGAATGTTTTATACAAATGAAGCACGACAAAAGAATGAAAAAAAATGTAGTTATCACTATTTTTTGATAGTTTATCCACTATTTTTTTATTTTTGATTAAACGACGTAGAAAATGTAATTATTAATATAATTGGAATTTGTTTTTTAAAAGTTTTGTTGATTAATCTGTTGCTAATATATTAACTATTTAAATGATTTGTTTAGTAGAGCAGGTCTTGTGTTTTTGGTGGCTTTAATTAAAAAGTTTTAAGTGGCATTTGCAGATATACAATTTGTGCAAGGTGCGGTACACATATGTTTTAATGCATTTGACTAGAGCGTGCACATGTGTTCTTGGAATGATACTCACATGTTTTAATAAAGTTGATGAGAAAGTGAAGGGTGCACGTATGTTGGTGGAATAGTGCACGTATGTTCTAGAAGAGTGCACATATGTTTTTAGAAGAGTGCACATATCTTGGAAGAGTGCAAACATGTTTTTGAATGACATGCACATCATATGTAACAAGATACATTTGTATTTGAATTGTATTTTATTTTATATCAAATTTTTGTGTATACTATCTATTTTTTGGTTTGTTATAAATTTAGATGTTACATGTATATGGATATTGTGTATGTTATTGGTTATGCGTTAATTAACACATACCTTATACCATTAAAATCTGAATTTAAATTAACTAAAACATACCCAAAAAATACATTGTATTTGTATGTTTTGCATTTGTATTGTGCAGGTAATGGATATCCAAGAAAATAACAAAAAAATCGAAGCCAAATCG
The DNA here is from genome assembly GCA_026074375.1 of Tanacetum coccineum. Lineage (NCBI taxonomy): Eukaryota > Viridiplantae > Streptophyta > Magnoliopsida > Asterales > Asteraceae > Tanacetum > Tanacetum coccineum. Next base: position 77,002 of record BQNB010006792.1, on the reverse strand, counting down.
ACAAAACCGAGCACGAGAACAGAAAGATCGTGAAAGAAAAAGTCACAGTCCCTAACGAAAAGTCAAAAAGTCAAATCAAAATCAAGTCAAAGTCAACCCCGGGAAGTGGATTTGAAAAGAGCATCGAAAACTGAACCCAAAAACCTAATTGTTAAAAGTGGGCCCACCCGTACCCACCTAGTAGGCCCGGGTCAGCCCACTTACATGAAACCCTTTTAAAATAAACCCAAAACCCTTATACCCCTTTTATTACATAACAAGCCCAACCCAAACCCAAACTCACTTAACGAGCCTGTTATCCCATCACCTTTATACGTTAGTCCTTTAAGGACTAACGGTGTAAACATTGACAAACTATAAGGACCAAAGTTGTGCACCCACAGGACTATGGTTGAAATTAAACATAACACCTTGAGGGACCATTCCTGCCATGTACCCCCAAACTTGCACCTCACAATCAAACAAACAAACACCCATTTTTCCCGCTCCCTCCTCCATTGTTACTATTCACCTCCACCCCCAAAGTTACACTTACCCTGAGGTCAAACCCACTTAAACCCATATTCTAGAAGCTTAAATGATGCAATGGATGACGTTTTTGGCTCTGACACGTTGGCAATCCAAGGAAATCATTGGGGAATGATTGCGTTGCAATATCCAAGGGCTATTATTGATTTAAAGAAGCACAAGATGAATAGATGGCCAAGATTATGACTGCTCAATCCTCTCACACAAGAAAACCAAGCAAGGACCTAGATACTTCCATCCGGCTTATAAATAGAGGGCTTAACCCTTGTGGTTAAGGAGAGTTTCTTTTTGAGTAGTTGTCCCCTCGTTTTAGATCTCTTTTAATGTATTTTCATTTAAGTTTTTAAAGTTATCATGTATTTCAATTTCCTTTGTAAAAGTTTAAGTTTTTAATAAAAATTTTGAGGTTTGTGTTTTAAGTTTCTGTGTTTGATCATTATTATAACCTGTTAAGCTTTGAAAAGCTATGAAACAGCTTGTAGATCTTACCTAAAAGCTTCACTAAGCGTTTTGTCTCTTGAATCAAACCTTATTTTACAGTTTAATCTCTCTTATTTCCTGTTTTAATAATAAAAATCTAAAAAAATACTAAAAAGATCCACCCCTCAAAACACCTCAGCTTCTTTGGATGATAAGCTAGCTTGAGAAGAGCTTAAAGACCTCACTAGTTTGTCTTTTTGACGGAAAGCTAGACTTATAGATTTGATGTTTAAATTTTACCCCCCTGTTTTGAGCAAGGGTGTTTGTAAGTTTTCATTTTCACTTTTTAAGGTTATTTACTGTTTTACTGCTTATTACTGCTTATTGTCTATTCGTATTTGCTTATTTGTGCTTTGTTATGATGTCTAATGCTTATGAATGCTTAGTTTTAAAATTTCATTTGTGCAAGTTTTCTTTGAAACCTTTCTAAATAGTTTATCTACTTGCATAATCTATTTTAGCTTATTTAAGTGCTTATTTGTTATTGAAATATGCTTAATATTGCTTATTATGCTTGTTAGATATATGGTCTTAAGGGTTTGTTCATAAAATTTTTAAGTTTGCAAGTAAAAAAGGCATTTTAAGTTTTTAAAGGGGTGTTTGGTTTAACTGATTTTGAAGGTCAAAACGGGTCAAAATGAGTTAACACTTTTGGGTCACCTTAGTTTAACTTAAAATCATCATAAAGTTCAGTTGTTAAAAGTTTTTAGGTATTAAAACTCAAAATTAAGGTTTTAAGAGTTCATTGCTTTAAACTATTAAGTTATAGCTTATTCTAGTTGCTTATTTGATTGTGCTTTGCGTATTGTTGCTTTTGTGTTGTTTTTGTGTTTATTCATGTGTTAAAAGAAGTTAGAAACAAAACTTTAAAGCCTGCATTATTTGGTTTGTGTTTTACCAAAACTGTCAAAAAAGTGCTAAGTGTTGAAAAGTTTGAGAAATTGCTTTTTCATCTGCTTATTATTGCTTATCCTAAATTTCAAAATGTTTTTTGAGTGTTGATTATTGTTCTTTGAGGTCTAAATCCAATCTGTTTGTAGGTTAAAAGTTCACAAGGATCCATCTTAAGAGCTATTTTAAGCTCAAAGTGCCCCTATTTGCATTTTGCCTGTTGTTTTTAGCCATAATGCTTCTTGCCTTCATCTGAGCTTAATTTGTTTATTCTTTTGCCTTATTTATGTATAAGTCATAGCTTAATAGGTTAGTTTTAAAAGTTCCCATTTAAAGCTATTTCCTTTAGGTTTAAGCTTATTTGAGCTTATTAGCATTCTAGCTTAAAAACCTTAAGCTTTATAGCTTTTTTAAGTATTCTGTCTAATTTGCTTTCTATAGCTTAAACTTTTTGCTTATTTTTGTTTGTTCATGCTTATTAGGACTAGCCTGTAAGCTGTTATAAGACATTTGCTTTGCCTTAGCTTATTTAAGTTAGAAAATAGCCTAGCAGTCTTAAGTTGCTAACTAGCAGTATTAACTTAAAAGTTAGTACTGCTGAGTTCATAAGCTCATTCTAGGCTTATTGGGTTGCTTATTTTTGTTTTTAAGAGTTGCTTATTTTTGTTCCTAAGTGCTTTTTAAATATGCCTTTTTATCTGTTTTAGCTTAATTCTCTTTTTGGTTTGCTTATTTGAGTTTAAATAGTTAAACAGTTTGCCATTCTATAGCTTAAAATAGTATAGCTTATTCTATCTTTCCTAGCTTATTTGTGGTTTATAAAAAAGTTGTTTTACAAAAATTGCTTATTTGTTGCTTTTATAAAAATTTGTAAAAAAATGAAATTTGCAAAACCATTTGGGAGTAGGGGAAGCCCCGGGTGAGCAAGGCTCAAACCCGGGACCTCAACCCCACACCCAAACGTTTTACACACAACACACTCTACCACTTGCCTTGGGGACTTTTTCGTTTATAGTTTGCACAATTAATTCCTTATACACGTTTTACCCCTTTGTGTAATAAGTTGTTTTAGCTTATTTCTTTGCTTATTTGATAAGTTGTTTTCCCCATCTTATTTTTCTTAGATTCTACATTGTTCAATCTACTTTTGCTATTTTTTTCAGAATTTTTATAAATAGTTTAGTATTTTTAAACATTTAATTTCATTAAAATCGTTTTTAATTCATAAAAAATTATAAAAAAATCAAAAAAATATAATTCTTTTTTAGAAAATTTTCTTTTAACACTTAGAACCTAGGAAAATTAGATTTGCTTTCGTAGGGTTAAAATTGCAAAATTTTGATTTTTAAAGAACGGGATTGAATCCCGTTCATGTTTTTAGTGTTTTAAGCTTAAATATCCTTCGTTTTTGGTCTAGTTTCCTTTGTTCTAGCTTTTTAGTTATTTAAGACTTATAAAAACCAAAAAGATCATTTTAGGATTTAATTTTGATAATTTAGGTTTTTTAGGTCTCGTTTAGGATTCCCGTTTTGCGTTTTTAGATAAAATTTGTCTTCCCTTAATTGAAATTAAGTTTTTGCCTTAATTTTCTCGTAGTTTTAGATAACCAATCTAAATCTTGTTCCATTCAAGCATTAATTCTCAAAACGACTCTCGGCTTTCAATTGCATTCCTCGTTGGGGATAACGACCAGGGAATCATACTCCCGGATTACTATAATTGTGATTTTTTGATTCTTACCCTTATATTTATAATTATATAAGTATTTTATATTTATATATTATATATTTTAAAGAAGAGAGTCAATCTCGATCAGTTTTTGGCGCCGCTGCCGGGGAGGATTGTATCCGATTGTTGAAGCCGTTTGAAAATTTTTGTTTGAAGATCCTTCTATGTGAAGTTATTTTGTTTATTTTCTTATAAAAAATACAAAAAGATTTTTCTTTTATTTAGTATAATTATAATATAAAAACAAGAAAAACCAAAAATATAAAAACATCACCATAAAAAAGAAATAAAATAAAAAATTATCAAGTTGGTAAAAGAACACCAACATATAATACTTTCAATTGAAGTATTATCCATTAATAAGTTTCCGAACCAAAGAATCAAAAACTTACCTTTTGTGTCTCTCGCGAGGTACGGCTCACCTTTGAAAGTTAAACAAACTCCTTTGTGCGTTTTTCTCTTTGAAGAGTTACCGAGAAACGAGTTGATTATTAGGTTTAAATGTCTTATCTCATTGTCCATTATTAAAATATATTGTGAATACATTGTTGAAAAAAAACCAAAAAAATCAAAAAAAATTTAAAAACCAAAAAAAAATTATTAGTATAAATTTTCTTTTTACATTTTAGTGCATGCGCACTCGTTCTCAATCTCGTAATTCTAACCGTCAACAACAACAAGTCAA
>BQNB010006792.1:37605-71714 GCA_026074375.1 Tanacetum coccineum | reverse complement strand
GCTGATGATAACCTGACCGAAAATCTATCTTTAAGAAAGGACACGCTCCTTGTAACTGATCAAACAAGTCATCAATCCTAGGAAGTGGGTAACGGTTTTTAACGGTTAATTTGTTCCTCTCATTATGATCAATACACATGCGAAAAGAACCATCCTTATTCTTCATGAATCACACGGGTGCTCCCCACGGAAAATGACTAGGTCATATGAAACCCTTGTCTTCCAACTCTTGAAGTTGTTCAGACAATTCTTGCATTTCTGAGGGTGCTAGACGATATGGAGACTTAACGACCGACGTTGCTCCAAGAACCAAGTCTATACGGAACTCAACTTGTCGCTGCGGTGGTCATCGACAAATCTTCCAGAAACACATCAATAAAATCTCGTACGACGGAAATATCACTCAATTTCGGTTCATCTATCTTAGCGTTCATTAGGGCTTTGGCGGCTCCCAAAGTACGTTCCCCATGAACTCGAAGTATCCCACCCTCTTTTATCGGTATCCTAACCACCTTCTCATGACATACTATCACAAACTTCCTCTTGGACAACCAGTCCATTCCCACAATCACATCAAAGCTTCCACGACTCAACGGTATCAACGAACTCCAAGGGTTACGAACAATCGAATAGGATAACAAACGAATATCGAATCAAAGGCTAGAATACATATAGGGGATTCCACATATGCAAATAGCCGTGGATCAAATGACATAAGAATCCTTTGAAAGAAAGGATACGTATATGTACCGAGTGAACACGCGAACGAAAAAAAATCAACAGGCGTACCACGACAAAAGAACACATAAAAAAATCAATACGAAAGACGGAAATTCTTATACCAATTATCGACTTTACTCGAAAGACCAAATTAAATAATGTTTTTATAAAAATCAATTTAAAATAAAGAAAGTCCTTAAGTAAAACATCATTTAAATACTTTTTGTTATAATAAAATTATCTTAAATGTAATCTTTGAAAATTTCATTGTGGTTGACATAAAAATCTAGAAAAGATGGAATCTAGGTTTCTTTATATTTAACCCTAGTGAGTCCTTATCCTTTCCTAATTGTAATTTGACTAAAAATAAAACTCCTAACCTATCCTAAACCCTATAACCGGTCGTCCCCCCCTTAAATACATATATTTATTATTATTTTTATTTTATAATTAATTAACTAATTACTTTTATTACGTTAAGTTTTTTTTATAAAAACCTAAGCCAATTTAAGTAAACCTTTCTATATAAACGCTACTTACTAAACTTTCTAAAAATAACTTTTCATTTCACATTTCACTTTCTATTTTTAGAAAGTCTTCTATAATTATCCAAATTTCACTCACTTCACTTATTACCAACATGCTACGTTTCCCATAAATGCTTAGCACAAAATCATCCAACTATTGACGTAGCATTACATGCCATACGCCATTCCTGTTCCATTATCACTACACGTGAATAATGGAATACTCATCACTTACACAAACACATTCAAAATAAGATGCCCATACACCTCAAAATGATATCATACACCTATTCAAACCACTTAGCACACATATTAAACACATAGCACACAAGAATCACACAAAATGAACTCTTAGCCATTTCTAAATGTATTACTAACCTGATTAAATCACGGGTGTCACAGAAGGCCAAAGCCTATGAAAAGCCCATGAAAGGACCCATAGCCAGCCAAAGTTGATGTATAAATACCCTCTCCACACATGGAGAGGGTGTTGGTGGTTTCATTTTCACACACACATCTAATATAATATACTTTATTTCTTTTTCTCTCTAGAAATCTTTCTTCCATCCCTTTCTCTCTCTAGTTTCTGCACTGATTGGCTAAGTGTTTAGATAATACACACATATTCTACAATGGATTATGGCGAGAGAGCATGAGGAAGATATCGTCACAGGGACAAACCGTGCAATCGGAAAACGACAAAAATAATATATACAATAAAAAGCACCGTATTAACAAAGTGGTTAGGGACCAACGAAGCAATCAAATACAATGTTAAAAGACGATACTGCCCTTCGTTGAAAAGGCGACGTGGCAAGGATAACGATGAAGATAACCGTCATTACCCATAACGGGGCTCTGGGGACCAAACGGGTAACTACAATGTCAAAAAGGGACCTCATATGAGAGTCCTCGTTATCTGAGGACCAAACGGGTAAACAAGGTGGAGTTTAGGGACCAACGATGTAATTTACCCTTTTTTTATTTCCCGTAAACAATGATGTGGGAATATTAAGGGTTCCGCTAGGGATAAACCTCTTCCTTTGCTTTTACTTCACCCACACACATCACACTAATATATCAGATATTCACTTTATGATCTTTGTGTTTGATCCTAGTGTGAGTGTTGGTCATGAGGTCGCTTTTATCGGTGTAGTTTAGTCGGTTTCTTATGTTCGAGTCTTTATAACATCTTGCTAGTTTATATATATTGTCTTTTAAAAAATCGAAACCATTGACAACGCAAAGTTGCCAAAGTTTAGAGTTAACGTTATAAGATTCTTTTTGAAAACACGACTAATTATTTCACAGTATACACACGATGAACATAAGTCGTAATAACTCACGATGCTTAGCATATACCCCCGTTTGATAATAGAATTGATTAGCACCTTTTAACTATTGAATAGGACACTTTCAGTATCGCATTCAACATTTTACCCTATTTATATCCAAGCAATAACTACTTGAAAAGTGAGTGTGGCAAATAAAAAAGACGAGAGTGTAAAAACTGCAAATCACTCACTTTGATTAAAGACCATCTCATATATGAATCATAACACACAGCTTTAGGTGGACAACATTACAATATTAGATATCGAAAATCATTTTTTCCATTAACAAATCACATGAGACCATCAGAGTGCTCCTAGTTAGAAAACACCTTTGAATTATCATAACATATTTGTGAAAACCACGGGAAACAAAATTGCGTTTAAATCAGTGTTTTTCAACACAATTCTCCATACAACATAAAACACCGCAAGTTAGGAATTGTGTATAACAGACTTAATTCTGTTAGTAGTATAGTTAATATTGCTAGTAAAATTAGTTAGTACTGTAGAAGGTTTATCATAGTTTAGTACTTACAGGATTAAATAGTTTAATACTGTTTATGTAATAGTTAAGTCTGCTTACGCAAAATAAGTTAGAGTATAAAGATATGCATGCGATATCTTAGGAAAGGATAAGATTATCGTTTACGCGTTTTTGTAAAGCCCATTAGGGTTCTTAGTCCTATAAAAAGGATCCCTAGGCAAAGGGGGAGGAGGGTTTAAGGGGAGTGTTTTTGGAAGTGGGGGGTTATTTTTTATGGGGAGGGGGGGGTGGTATTTATTTTTTCATTTGGTTTTTGTGAGATTTAGTAGACATAGGTCGACAGAAAGATCATAGAGATCAATATATAATCATAGTTGGTAATCTGTAACCTAGGCATATTCAAAGTCAATAGAAAAGTGTTTTGATTGTGTGTCTCTTTTACCATTGTTGATATAAAATCCGCTAATCAATAGTGGTTAATCATTGTTTCATCAATGTTTACTTTAGATTATCTAGAGCAACAACCTTTACAAGCTAAAGGTTAAATATCCATTAAGCAAAGGGATCCTACAAGGTTATCAAGCTTGTGACGAAACTCTAAAAAAGAAGAACTGCTTTGAATCAGAACTACTACAAATCAAAGAGATGGCTGATCAAGATACTCCTCCACCAACAATCACTGCTATGAAGATCCCTATCATTAAGAAGGGAGAATACGATATCTGGAGTATGAGGATGAGACAATACATTTGTCACACAGATCATAATCTATGGGATATTATTGTCAATGGAGATCTGGAAGATGAGGCTACACCTTCAGGAGAACAATCTAGTCCTCCTGTTCCTAAGACTGCAAAACAATTGGCTGCTAGAAGGAATCAAGAAAGGATTAAGAGCATCTTGCTCTTAGCAATACCTGATGAGTACCTCCTCAAGTTCCACAATGTTCCTGATGCTAAATCTTTGTGGGCTGCAATAAAATCTAGATTTGGAGGTAATGAGGAATCCAAAAAGATGCAAAAGAATGTTCTGAAACATCAGTTTGAAAATTTTGTTACTGCATCTAATGAAACTTTGGATAAGGCTTATGATAGATTTCAGAAACTCATAAGTCAACTGGAAATTCATGGAGCCTATGTATCAAAGGAAGACATTAATCAGAAGTTTTTAAGAAGTCTTCCTCCTTCATGGAGTTAGATAGCACTGAACATATAATAAACCAGATATTGATGACATTGATATTAATGACCTTTACAACCAATCTTAGGGTGTATAAAAGATGAATTGAAAAGGTCTTCGTTCCCAACCCTGCTTCATAGTACTTGGCTTCTTTCCTTGAGAATACTAACATACTAATGAAGTTAGGTACGCCATGGAGATTTTGGGGTTAGTACTGATGGTGGAATTAATCAAGTTCCATCAACTCCAAGTGCTCATGATATAGCTTACTCCTTTCTTGCACACCAACAACCAGTCCTCAACTTGAGAATGAGGATTTTCAGCAGATGGATAGAGATGACTTAAGGAAATTGTATCTTTGAATGGCAGGTCGCTATGTGACTGTCAGATAAAGAATTATTCCCAGAGGAACAAGTAGAAATACGGACTTCAAAGAAAAACAACCTGATCTCTTGAAGTCAAAGATTAGAGTGCTACAACTGTCATAGAAATGGACATTTAGTGCTTAGAGAAAGTAGATAGGTAGGGAATCAAGGAAGAAAGACCTTATGTGACACTTGGCAGGACAATGCACACACAACGAATTTCATCACAGGCACGTGGTGGCTCAGATGGTCAAGGAGGCTATGATTGGAGCAATGATTTTACAAGTAGAACCAGTCAACTATGCTTTGAATGCCAACTCCTCTTCAAGCTCATCAATTTCTCTGACATGAGGTACAAAAATGTTCTAAATGTCTTGAATCATTTAAATGTCTTCAAAAGAACTATGATACTAAGAGGGAAAAGCGTAACAAAGCCAAACTAGAAATTAGGGGTTATGAGATAGCCTTAGAGTCACTAGAAGCTAGAATTCTTGGACATGAAAATAATGAATTGGCTTGGGGCGAGAGATATGAGTTTCAAAACTATGATCTTTTAATGTAAGAATAAAAATTAACAACTTAAATCTGGATTAGAAAAAGTAGTTAAGGAAAGAGATGATTGAAACTCAAGATTGAAAAATGGAAGGGTCATAAAAATCTCCACTAAGATACTCAATAGTCAGATGATTACTCATGGATAAAAATGGGATAGGGTTTGGCACACAAATGGATGATTTAGTAAAAAATCTGAAACTGATTGTGAAAATAGTTTGACTGTTTTGAAGTTAAGTCGAGTGATGAAAAAGATCACATTAGCAAATCATAGGTTCACTATAGCAAATAAGTATCATGCGTTCCCCCTCCCAATACAAGGAACCCACTAACCCCAAAGTGATATATCGTTTGCAGGACTAGGATGAGTAAGCTTTTAGTAAATTAAAAGCATAAGTCTAAGACAACTAAAACTAACAAGACCGGTAGTACCACAAATGAAGCAACATATAAAACCTAAGTCTGTCAATGAAACATTGAAGTCTAAGTCAAAGATTAAATAAATGAAGTCATCATGAGGATTGACCTCAGATGATGAGGATGATGTGTGTGCTATCAAAACTGTTAGTTCTGTTGAGCCTAATGTGACTCAAGCTGTTAGGAGTCAAGCTGATAAAAGTGGTCAAAATTCACAAAAACAAGGGATTGATTTTAAGAAAGTACATAAAATAAAAGCTTGTTTTGTTTGTAAAAGCACTGACCATTTGATAAAAGTCTGTGATTTCTATAAGAGTCTTGAACCTAGGGTTAAGAATGTGGTCATTACTGGGTAGAGGGTAAGTCAACCATAAGATTATGGGCAAAAGGTTAAATCACCAAAACTTTTCAAAAAATTTGAAATACCCTCATGCAAAAAGGACCTTTAACCCATCAGCAGTACTAACCAGCAGGTTTAAGTTAAAATGATAGATCAAATGTTAGTACTGCTAGGTCTATAAGTACTGTTAGGCCAGTTAGGGCCCTGATAGTACTGCTAGCCATTGGCCTCAAAAATAGCACAATCTAATAGTGTTATTAGACCATATCACCCAAGATTGGACATTGTAAGACCAAAAGCCTCAAACTCACCAATCAAGAGGTCTTACTTCACCCAACCAGTTTATAGACCCAAATACTTAAAACCTGATGTGAAAACTTTTAGGGTTAATAACATGACTACTGTTGGGACAAGGGCAGTAGTTAGTAAGGGTAAGGTGGATAATGTCCTTAAAAAGACTAAATGGGTATGGAGGCCAAAGATGAATTACCAGGATCATGTGTACAAATATAATGGCTCTTACATGCTCAAGAAGTTTGCGTATGTAGACCCAAAAGGAAAATTCCAAGTCAGTATTGACTTGGATCCCTAAGAGATACTAATTCTCTTACCTTTTATGCAGGGTAATCCAAAGATCTTGTTACAGGATCATGCAGTGGTGGATAATGGTTGCTCTAGCCATATGACTAGAAACAAAGCTTATCTTTCAGACTATGAATATTTCAATGGAGGCTTTGTGGCTTTTGGAAGTGATCCCAAAGGAGGTAAAATAACGGGTAAAGGTAAAATCAAAACTGCTAATTTAGACTTTGATGATGTTTTACATTGTAGATAACTTAAGTTTAATCTTTCTCTTCTCCACAAACTGAGGACAAGAAAATATAGTGTCCATTTTATACGAGTCTGAATGCCTTATCTTGTCTCCTAGCTTTAAGCTTCTTGATGAAAGTCAAGTTGATTCATAGAGCGCCTTGAAAAGATAGATGTGTACAGCTTGGGATTTAAAAACATTGTTCCTTCAGGAGGTATAACTTGATTTATGATGCAAATGAACATCAGATGAGTCTAAATTATGGCACAGAGATTAGGTCATGTAAATTTCAAAAATATAAATAAACTTGTTAATGTCACCTAGTTAGAGGTTTACCTTCCAAAGTTGTTTGTGAATGACCACACTTGTGTTCCTGCAAGAAGGGTAAGCAACATAAGGCTTCTGTTAAGGGCAAGTTAGAATAGAATCATCAGAAAGCCCCTAGAATACTTATATGGACTATTTGGACATTTCTCTATAGAAAGCATCAACAAGAAAAGGTACTGCTTGGTTGTGACTGATGATTTCAGCAGATTTAGTTGGGTATTTTTCTTAGCTACCAAGGATGAAACATCTGAAATCCTTTGTAATCTTATCATAGGCTTAGAAAAACAATTGAATCATAATGTTAAAATCATTAGATGTGATAATGGACATAGTTTTTAAGAACTATGTTATGAATGAATTTATTGCCTAAGAAAGGAATCAAAAAGGAGTTAGTGTAGCTAGGAACTCCACAGCAGAATGGTGTTGCAGAAAGGAACTACAGGACCTTAATTGAGGCAGCTATAACTATGTTAGCAGACCACTTTTTACTAGTTCCCATTTTTGCAGAGGTAGTTAATACTGCTTACTATGCACTGATAGGGTATTAGTACCAAACCTCAAAATATGACACCTTAAGAACTATTAATAGTAAATCACACTAGGATTAGTTTTTATATGTGACCTTTTTGGGTGCCCCTTAACATTTTGAACACTTCTAGATTCCTTAGGCCAAATTTGATAGGAAATCTGATGAAGGTTATTTGCTTGGATACTCTAGCCTCTATAAAGCCTTTAAGTATACAACAAAAAGGAACCAAATGTTAGAAATGAATCTGCACATTAATTTTCTTGAAGATCAACCAAATGTGGCAGGAACTGGTCCTAAATAGATGTATGATCTTGATTTTCTCTCCATTCATGATTCTATCCTTTAGTGTAGAAAATCAGGTTATTGTGGATGCAGGTACACAAGATTCTTATGTTGCAGGTTCATCAGGAAAAGATAAAGGACCTACTCAGGAATACATACTGCTTCCACTACAACCTCATATGACAAGGTTTTCAGAAAAGGATGTTGTTCAGAATGCATAAGCACAAACTGTCTTAAATGCTTCTCAACAAGGATATACAAGATTCAGAAGATTTTTTGTCTAGGACGACAACATCAGATACATAATATGAATAAATGTGGCAAGATGAACTTGAGATGATGGTTACTCAAGAATTGGTTGCTAAAGCTATGAATGATGTTTCAAGACAAGCCTTTGAAGAAGAAAAGAGGAGAATTGCATCTCATAAGAAGGCAGCTCAAGCTACCAGTACTAACCAACTTAATACTGAAAGGCCATTTGTTCGTACTGATAGATCATTAATTAGTAACTGGAAAAGTCTAACACACCCAATGTTAATGTGTCTCTAGTACTTCACAGATGCAAATGCTGTGAATCATCATTTGTCTATCTGAGCAAAATACCTATTATCATCTACTCTCTTTAATGCGATTTACCTAATTGATCAAAATGCCTGACTTGTAAGAATACTTTTCTGATACTCTCCCAAATGATGGAATATTCAATGGAGCTTATGATGATGATGAAGATGTGGGTGCAGTGGTTGATTTCCACAACATGGATAACACCATTGCTGTCAGTCCTATTCCCACACTCAGAATTCATAAGGATCATCCAAAAGGACAAATTCTAGGAGATCCTACATCAGCAGTTCAAACAAGAGGGAAGATTCAAAAGGCTTCTTCAGCACAACAAGCCTTAGTAAGTTACATTCACAAACAGAACAGAACAAACCACAAGGATCATCAGAACTGTTTGTTTGCATGTTTTCTCTCTCAAGAAGAACCCAAGACTATATCACAAGCCTTAAAGGATGAAAGATGGGTTGAAGTAACGCAAGAGGAATTACTCCAGTTCAAGTTACAACAGGTTTGGATACTTGTGGATTTGCCTTTTGGAAAGAAGGCAATTGGCACTAAGTGGGTTTTTAGAAACAAGAGAGATGAGAGAAGTATTGTTATGAAGAATAAAGCCAGACTTGTAGCTCAAGGTCATAGACAAGAAGAAGGAATAGACTATGATGAGGTTTTTGAACTTGTTGCTAGAATAGAGGCAACCATGCTGTTCTTAGCCTTTGCATCATATATGGGATTTCTTGTCTATCAGATGGATGTTAAAAGTGCTTTTCTCTATGGAACAATTGAAGAAGAGGTGTATGTTCACCAACCTTCAGGCTTTGTTGATCCTGCTCATCCAAACAAAGTCTATAAGGTGGTTAAAGCTCTTTATGGTCTACATCAATCTCCTAGAGCTTGGTATGAGACACTATCTTCTTTCCTGCTGGAGAATGGTTTTAGAAGAGGTACCATAGACAAAACCTTGTTTTTCAAGAAGAATAAGAGTGACATTATGTTGGTCCAAGTCTATGTGGATAACATCATATTTGGCTCTACTAAGAAGTCTATGTGTACTGGATTTGAAGAAGTTATGCACAAAAGATTCCAGATGAGTTCCATGGGAGAGCTTACATTCTTTTTGGGACTACAGGTGAAGCAACAACCCGATGGAATCTTCATTAGTCAAGACAAGTATGTAGCTGACATTCTCAAGAAGTTTAATTTTTGCTCCATTAAAACAGCTACTACTCCTATTGAGTCAAATAGACCCTTGGTTAAAGATGAAGATGGTGTAGAGGTAGATGTGCATGAATACCGATCAATGATTGGTTCCCTAATGTATTTGACTGCATCAAGGCCAGACATCATGTTTGATGTCTGTGCCTGTGCAAGGTTTCAAGTCACTCCAAAAGCTTCCCATTTACATGCTGTAAAGAGGATCTTTACATATCTCAAACATCAACCCAAACTTGGGTTATGGTATCCTAGGGATTCCCCTTTTGAACTAGAAGCTTTCTCAGATAGTGATTATGCAGGAGCCAGTTCTTGATAGAATACAACCAACTGGTGGATGTCAATTTTTGGTAGAAGACTCATATCTTGGCAGTGCAAGAAGCAGACAATTGTGGCAAATTCTACTACTAAGGCAGAATATGTTGCAGCTGCTCATTGCTGTGGGCAAGTACTATGGATACAAAACCAAATGATGGATTATGGCTTTAACTTCATGAACACCAAAATCCATATTGACAATGAGAGCACCATATGTGTTGTCAAGAATCCAGTTTATACTACATGAAACATGCACTTTGAATTCGACATCACTTCATAAGGGATTGTTATGAGAAGAGATTGATAGATGTTCTCAAGATTCACACTGACTCAAATGTTGCAGACCTTCTCACCAAAGGATTTGATGTTACCAGGTTTAACTTCTTAGTGGTCAGCATTGGAATGTTAAACTTGTAGTTACATTTGAGGGGAGGTTAAATTGTACAGTTTGTAAAGACTAGTAACTTCTTCTAGATTACATTAATACTGCTAGGGTATTAATGCTGATAGTTCGGATTTAGTTAGTTCAAGTTCATGGTATATTGTAGCATTTTTCTTGTTTTTGCACTAACTTTTCAGGATAAGCATGGATTTAAGGATGGATAGATGCAGTCCTGGCAAATACTACTCATCTATGGTCTGTAAGTACTAAGTATTAGAGTTAATTCTGGTAGTCTACAAGTTAATTCTGGTAGATTACTTGTTAATTCTGTGGACTTTAATTAATTTCTGTAGTCTAACAAGTTAATTCTGGTGGATTACTTGTTAATTCTGTAGACTTCAAGTTAATTCTGGTAGTCTATAAGTTAATGTTGGTAGTCTATATGTTAATTCTGGTAGACTATATTAGTACTGGTAGACTAATTTTAATACTGGTAGATGACCGTTGGTGCTGGTGAGGGATAATTGACTTTTCTTATTTTAAATATGACTGTTAGAGATTTTTACGGCGCGTACTCTAAACATATGTTTTCTATTTAGATAATTACTGCTCTTTCTTCAATAAAAATATCTTCTTTACTCTAAGAAATTCTTTTACACACGTCCATAGAACCTTGTTATTCATCAATAAAAATCAATTCTCTCTTACAGCACTTAGTAATTCACTCGCATCAAACCATGATTAGAGTTACATTCTTACGATTTCTGTCAATCAACGAGTCCATATGGCCAACCTAAAGTACTCAGACAAGCATAATATGGTCGCTTTCCCGAAGAAACCAAATGAAAGTGTTGGTTTCACTGAGGTAGTGAATTTTCTTAAAGGTACATCTCTCAGTATGACTTATCAAAATCCTACTATCTATGACTTCCCTAGTCAAACAGTTCTGGCAAAATGCCACAGTCAGAACACTTGCTATGGGGATCAACATTTAGTAGTATATATTGAATCTAAAGAGTATACTATTACTGAGGTCATCTGTTAGACGTAAACCTTTTAATTGGCAGATGTACAGGAATACATAAATTTATCTGATGCTGAAATATAGTGGATTAGCCACATTGGGGTATGTTACTGAGGGTAAATTAACTTTTTGGAAAAAGAATTTTACACCCCAATGGAAATTTTTAATCCATCATATTTTACACTGCTTAAGCCCTAAGTCTGGTGGATGGGATCAATTTGGTAGTACTATTGCTACTGCATTAATCTGTCTATCTAGCAATAGGGTTTATAATTTTTCTAAAATGATTTTTGATGGGATGGTTCATAACTTAGAGAGTAATTCAAAATTTTTAATGTATCCAAGGTTTTTACAAATTATTTTGGATATTACAACTGAAAATAAAGGAAGGCATTTAGCCCCAACTTTGACCAAAAAGCTTTTTGCAAACATAAATAGGGGTTATGCAGGGGATATTGTACCATTGCTGCCTGCTATGTTGGCAGGGGCAGCTGTGGATCAAGGTGAAGGCTCAGCACAACCAGCTGAACCCCATCACACACCTGTTGATCCAATATCATCCACATCCCAACCACCTATTCCATCACCTATTCCATCACCACCTCATCCATCACCACCACCTCATTCACCATTTCAATCACCACCTCATTCACCATTTCAATCACCACTTCATTCACCATTTCAATCACCACATCCTTTACCACATTTTTCACCACCTAGGTCCTATGAAGCACCTCTCCCTAAAGGTAATACATCAGGAAGTGCTGATGATAGTATGCAACTTAAAGAATTGATTTGCTTTGTACCTCCTGGTGACCAGATTAAATAGTTGGAGAAGAGTTGAAGGACACCAAACAGACACTAGGGAATGTTGTGCTTAAATTGGTAAAGAAGGTGAAATCTCTGGAAAAAGCTTTGAAGAGGAAATCCAAGAAAGTACTCATATCTGAATCAGAGGGTGAAGAATCAGAGGATTAGGGGAGGAAAATTCAGGATATTGATGATGATCCTCTAGTTTCTTTGGTTAGGGAATCCATGAAAGAGAAGTCAACAGATTTTGTTACTCCTATAAAAATAAGCTTTGGGGGGCTCAAGAAGAAGATCAGTCTACAATCTTGGAGGCAGCTAAACTTGTCAAGGTTGTTTTGGGTGTTGGCAAGGAAAAATCAACTGATAAGGGCAAGAGGTATAGGAGGAGAGCAAGGTCAGTGGCTAAGAATATTAATATTGGATTAGATGCTGAAGAAGAGATTAATACTGGTATTAAAGATGTTAATACTGGTAGTACTAAAGTTGATTCTGGTACTGCTAGTAAAAGGGGTCAAAGGGAAGGAAAGGCTCCAATGATTGAGAGGTATCCAGGTTCTCATAAAAAACTAATTGAACAAATTGAGGACAAGAGGAAGCTAGATTGGTAGAGGCTATAAAGTTGCAAGCTTAATTGGATGAAGAAGTTGCAAAGCAGATTCATTTAGATAAAATGGTAGCTAAAAGAATGGCAGAAGAGGAAGCTTTATCAGAACAACAAAAGAAAAGAAAAGCTCAAGTTCAATTTGAAGCTCAATTTTATACTGAAGAAGACTGGGATGCTATTAAAGCCAAGCTAAAAGCAAATGCAGAATTGACAAAAGATGTGTTGGGAAAGGATTTGCCTGAACAAGATTTTGCAAAAGAATGGCAGAAATGTGAATCAAGAAACAGAAACACTTTGCAGAGGAAAGAGCTAAGGCAAAAGAGAAACAACCCAGGACTCAGTCCAGTTAAGAATATATATGTTCAAACTATAAGAATCAAGGAACTTGGAAGCTTTCTCAGTTAAAGAAGTTGAAGTTTGAAGAAATTAAAGAAGAGTTTGATAAGTTAGTTCAGCAGATTGACACTTTTGTTCCTATAAATCTTGAAGCTACAAAGGCAAAATTGAAAAGATATGGAGAAGAGCTTCAGACAAAGACTTCAAAGAAACAAAGGTTTGATGATAAAGATGTTCCAGCTATAGGAGACAAAGTTGCTGAAGTAAAGGAAGAAGAGCCAGTTAAAAGAACAGGAAAAAGAAGAAGCAAAAGGCTAGAAAAGGTGTAAATGTTGACAAGAGTGCTTATGATGATTCAGAGGACTGATAAAGTGGATCAGCAGTGGCTATGAAATGCATTCTCCTTTGACTACAAAAATTTGATAGTGTGGTTAATTAGAGATATTTAGCATGAGTCAATGTAGTATTTATCTGATATTGAGGAGCTAATGGAGCTAGATTAAGTTACTGAGCTTTGGAGCTATGGTTATGGATTCACAAGAGAGGGTTATTATAGAGTTGTTCAGGTGGTATTGAAGTATATGGAACTTAATTGTCATGTAGTTGGCTTATGACAGAGTGCTTTGGTGTGATATCGGGGCTCTTTGTTTGGTCATCCTCTCAATGAAGATGCTATTTGGAGGCTTATCCTCTTCATACAAATGATGGTTAGTTTGAGGTATTATGATAAATGTGATGTTGTTTGTTTATCTTTGGAGGCATGCTCTATATTTTTGTTTGCGGTTAGAAAGTATTCCATTGTCAATAGAGCTTGCCAAGTGATGCTGAAAATGAAGCTCTCTAGATTGGAAAATGAATGTTGTTTTGCTTTAACTCTGTAGATGTTTGAGAAGACAAGCTAGGATTAGAAAGGTGATTGAAGTTATCAGTAGCAGGCTTTTGGAAACTATGGACTATTATGGAAGTGAGAAGGGTTTGGGTGTTGGCTAACCACCACACAACAAATGGTTATCAGTTCACCATGATTAATAGGCATAAGGACTGGCTAGTCCAAAGCAAACGGATTTGGTAAAGACTTCTCAAATTTGTTAATGGTTGACAGTTTACCACAAACTGTATGGTAATCAATGCACCATAATATTGCACTAAAGCATTGGCTACTCCAAAGCAAACGGCTACTGGTAAAGAGAATTCAAATCCGTTGATAGCTGATAGTTTGCTAAAAACTATAAGGTTATCAATGCACCTTGTTACTACAATGAAACATTGACTAGTCTATAGCAAACGGCTCATGGAAAAGACATATCAAATCCGTTGATGGCTGGTAGTTTGCCAAAAACTATAAAGCCAACTTAGTTGGACGTTGATGTGTAGCTGTGAAGACAAGAGAAAGACTAAAAGACAAAGTATGATCTTTTTTTTAAAGAACATCAAACATATCATCAGTCAAGAGAAGCTAAGGACTTGAAGACGTGCTTGGGTTTTGCAGATTGTTTATGCGGTAATGCGGAAAGTATGGTGGGTGTGATGAAGAGTCCGAGGTTGGATGGGTTTGGTTATGTCTGAATGTTATGGAGAACATGTAATTGACACGGGTTCGGAGCATTTGGATTTCATGCTTGAGGTTTGCTAAACATTGGACAAGGACATTGTGTGCGAGGTGAGGTTTTGTCATTTGGATGAACAAAATCTAAGATGTTTGGAGGATTAGGAAAATCTTGATTTCCAAGATTTGGTGGTGGATGGTGAATGTTTTCAAGTGGAGGTGCATTGTTGTGGAGGAAAGGTGTGTTGTTGTTAATGTTAACAAACAAAGGTTGGGTTGATGGTAGTGGTTAAATCAGGGTGGTGGTGGATTTGGAAAACCAGGAGGTGGTCGAGAGACACGTGGTGGTGGAGATGGATTAGAAGGGCCTGGTGGCCAATTATCCATGGTTTGAGTATAGAGATCATTTGGTGACATTTGAGGTGGATGAAGTTCTTGAGGTTTTAGTTTTATCGGAATGACAAAACAAAGTTTAGGCAGAGGTGCAACATGAGTTGGTGTCAGAGACTCACTTAGTGATGATGAAGAGGTGTAGTGTGTGCTTTTGCTAGAGATGGATTTTGATGGAGCTTGAGGTGGTGAAAGGGATTTCTTTCTAGGAGGTGGTGAAGGAGTTCTCTCATTTAGTTGTTCCTCACTTGAGGATGTGAGATTGACATAGTTTGGATACTTGACACTATTCTTGCGGTCTTTCATTTGAAGTTTGGTAAATTTGTTTTGGATGAACTAGTCATGGTGGTAAACTAATGATGTTGTATGAGAGAAATGTAGAGAAGGTGTGAAGAAAATGGTGTTTGAGGATGATGATTATAAGGTGTAAGTGGTGAAGTGGTTTGTATAATGGTCCTTGGATTATATAGAGAATATGTTATATCCTAAGGTTTAAGATCCCACATAGTATCATATAGTATGGTTATAAGATAAAGTAGAAAAATTTAAAAATCAAGAAAATTAGAATTTTGGCACCTGGACTGGTGAGCCACGAATCCACCAAAACATCGTACGGATCTACCATATGGTGGATCCGTGGGTTGCAGGTTTCAACAAAAACGACCAGAACCTCATTTTGCACCCAAAACTCAAAACAAATTAAAAGATAGGCAAGTAATGTTGCTGATAAAACCTAATCGCATATAATTCATCACACAAAATCTAATAGACTTGTATATTATCCTATTAATATTACACGTACTAATTTAACGTAGTTTAGTTAAGATTTTAAGACTTCCTATTACACATTTATTTTGAATTACCATTGCGATCGATCATGATTGTGATGATCATGCAAATCACAACGATAATCATCAATGATTTCACCGTTAGGAGAGAATTTACTCATCATATCCATAGAGGGATGAAAGGAAATAAAGTGTTTACTTTTGAGAGAGACACGAGTTATTTTGAATAATTTTAAGAGCTTAGATAGAAGGAGACCATAAGGTAACGGTTCATTAGGAAAGTTTTTGGAGTGTTGCATTCGTTTGGCCACGAAGAATGCTAGATTGAATGGAGTGTAAGTAGTGATACAATAGAGCATGTATGCACCACAAGCGGATAATTGAATTTTGGGTCCATTATCATAAAGAATGTTTTCTCTGATAACGATTTCAGTGGTTTTAAGGTAGGGACACACTTCATTACTGTAGAGGAAATTTGGATTAAGTGTGTCGTATTTTTCTCCATTGAGCCTTTTCTTAGTTATGTTAGTTATGATCGACGTGGGATGATCAAGTTTTGTGAAATATGGATCGTTTGTTTGTGAGTCATTATGGTTTAGAATGGATGTAAGTGACCATTCATTGCTATAGAAAGAGTGTCCTTCGTGAGGAAGATCCAGAAGAATTCTAAATTCTCTTAAAGTAAAAAGAAATTTTTCTTCACAGATGTTAAAAGAGACAAACCAATCATTGTTTTATGAGTAAAATTAAAAGGATCGATAGAGTTCAAAGAGAAATTATAGGTAAATCTTTCCATTTAAGTGGTAGAAGGATTGAAACCCATTTTTAAGGAAGATTTCTTCAAGATTGACTTGAGTGTTGAAGTTGTTATCAATGACTCTTCCCTTATGTATAGAGCGGCTTGCAAAGTCTTCATATAACATTGGTTATCTAGGTAGTCTATTGTGATTTCTATGAGAAAATATTAGAAATGAGTTATAATGCTATTTCTAAGTGTGTGTCTATATGAACATGATGTGGGTGTGCGGTTTGCTTGACTCAAACAAAAGCAAAATAACGATAATACTAGTAATAAGTAAACCTTAATGCACAACCTATGTTTGATATTGCTCTAGATGAATGGAACAAAAAGTGCTTATGAATTAAGCATCTCGTGTATACATTCATGCGATCTAATATGAAGAAAAAGCTTTTGTGTTGCATTAACAATGTAGTTAAACAACCCTTGTTTTGAAAAGTTCCTAAAAATGAGGTTTTATTCAAAAAATCATGACTTGGGGTTTTGGCGAAAAATGATTTTTGCTAAATCGCTTCAATTATGCTTTTTAAGTATCATAATAATTATACATTGCTATATCTTAGTTCTAATTGTGTGAAAATGATAAGAAAAATTAAAATCCCCAAATTATGTGATTTGATTAAAATCAAAACCCTAGATATGAAATTAAATAGAAAATAAGATGAAATCACTTACAATAGTTGTTATAGATTGATGATTTGTTAATTATCTTATAGATTAATTACTCCAATTGCCTTCAATTATGATTTAGTTTGGAGGGTTTGTGTGTTTTAGTTCGTGGGTGTGTTTGTATAATAATAATTGTTGTGGTCCCAATTTGTTTAAAATCTATTATTTACCCGAGATCTGAGACTCACGGATCCACCTAAATAACACACAGATCTCCTTATGGTGGATCTGTGGTCCGCAGGTGTCCACAAATACGGGCAGAGTTGATTTTCGAGCATATTTAGATAAGGTGTTGTGTTTTTGACAATTGAAATATGTTATATTTACTATTAGGAGTATGTGATATAATTTTCAGAGTCGATGTCCAAGTTTTGAGTGAACCGTGCAACTTGTCGTGAGTTTCCTGATGGAATTTCAACGTAGTCGATCTTACTAGGAGCGTGTTACCTTTTAGCATAATTTTAACCATTACTAATAACACAATCATTTATTAACATTTAGACTCAACAAAACATCGTCAACACAAGTATGAGTTGTAATTCGATGATTGTTCTTTTTGTCATTTTCAATCGATTTTGTAATTTCATGTATTGACCATACATATAGATTTTGAAAATATATATGGTTATTTTATTGATATTTTCTTTATCTAATAAAATTCTAATCTCGATTATGTTCACTATTGGAAGTTTTGTGATTGGAACTTGTAATGAGAATTAACATCTTTTGAATAATGATTAATTACTCCATTAAATTTCCGCTTACGATTATTTTTGGGATGATGAAGGATCACAATCCATGATAAGTTCTATCATTCCTAATCCTAATCTTAAATAATTAAATACTTCACGTTTTAATAGTTTAGTAAATATATCGGCTATATTATCCTCGGATGTAACTTTCTAGATAGAAATATTGCCCTTTTGGACATTTTCGCGTAGAAAGTGATGACGTATTTATATATGTTTAGTTCTAGAGTGTTGTACGGGGTTTTTACTTAGATTGATAGCGCCTTTATTGTCGCACATAATCAAAACGTCGTCGAGGCGTATGCCGAAGTCGGCATAAACCATAGTTTCTATTCCGGTACCTTTAGGATACCATAATCCTAAGTGACTAGTTCCTCTGATATACCTAGATATGGCCGTTTGGTTCTCTTTAGCGAAACAAGATGTTTAAAACAACATTCATGAACGTACAAACGCCAACTAGTGCTATTTGCGCATCAACGTAATCGCCCGCTTGTAGTGGTCGGAGTCGGCATAACTATTGTTTCTATTCCAAGGTACCTTTTGGATACTATTAATCTAAGTGACTAGTTCTCTAATATACCTAAAGATACGATTAACGCTTCTAAATGGGTAGTCGTATAGGATTTTATTGGAACGTGCACATGGAAAACACTAAACATAATATCGGGCCTACTTGCGGTTAAATAAAATGTAAACTACAAATCATACCTCGATATTTAGTGCTATCCATGAAGTCGGCTTCATCATCCTTAGTGAGCTTGATCTCCGTCGACATCGACATCATGGTTGGTTTAGAAATCTTCCCATCCCGACTTCTTTAAATATCTTTGATGTATTTGGATTGATTGAAAAATATTCCATCTTCCATTTGTTTAATCTGAAGACCCAAGAAGAAGTTCAACTCCCCCATCATACTCATCTCAAACTCGTCGTGCATGATTTTAGCAAAATCATCACACAAGTTTTGACTCGTGGAACACCAAAATTATAATGTCGTCGACTTAAATTTGTACATGGATGAGATGTGACTTGATTTCTTAGTTTAAAGTGTGTTATCGGACCATTACCATTGAAACTACTCGTGTTTTTATCAAAATTGCCTTTAGTCTATCATACCAAGTTTGGGAGCTGCTTTATGACCATACAAGGCCTTATAAGTTTTATAAAATGGTTTGTTTTTGGAAAAATCAATGATCCAAAGGTTTTGAGCAAATAAAAAAAAAAACCCCCATTTTTTTATAAAAAAATAAAAAATCAAACAAAAACAATCTTTGTGTATAACAGTTTTAGAAAAGCACTTTTTACATCTTTTGATATAATTAGAATAATTTGGCACAATGCATTAGCAAGAAGTATTCTATAGACTCTAATCTAGCTACGGAGCAAATGTTTAATCATATCTATACCCTTTGGTGGATTATATCCTTGTGCTACCAATCGCTTCATTACTAGATACTATACGTTTTCTCTAATCATTTCTAAGACCCATTTTGTTCCTATAACGGATTGACTTATAGGTAAAGGGACTAATTCCCAAACATCATTAGCTACAAATTGATTTAGTTCTTCTTGCATAGCTACAACCCAACTTTCATCTTTTAATGCATTATTGACATTTTTTGGTTCTATAGTAGATATAAAACAAAAAAAATTACTATGATTTTGGGCTTGAGATCTTAATTCTTTGATTAGTTTTTCTATGACTTGATCTTGGTGGGATGATCTTGGGACTCCTTATGTTAACAATTTCGTCAATTCTATCGAATCATCTTCTTCATTATTTATAAGTATTTATATTTTAGTATTCTTTTTAATGGCTTCTTTTCACCAAATCATCATCAAACAATGATGATAATTTGGTAGGGAGGAGGATTCATCGAATTTCTGTTGGTGATTCTTCGACTTTATTGTATGTTTATTCATATAATAAGCTTTTCAGTTTGAGACTCTCCCTAGAAAAACACGCTTTGTATGACTTTGGATTTAAACTTGGTTAGATAGTTAGATAGTCGTAGTATTCAAAATGAAGACTTGATTTCCAAATACTTTAAAATATTCTAAAGAGGATTTTCTACCCTAATATTTTCCTAAGGGGTTTTTCTAGTATTGGTCGAATTATTATTCTATTTAGTATGTAAGTTGACGTATCAACGACATTGCACCAAAACTTTTGTGGAATAGTTTGTTCGTTAAGCATAGTCTTAGACATCTCTTGTAAGGTTCTATTCTTTTCTTTCTAGCTACCCATTTGATTGTGGAGTAGTGGAGCCGAGAAGTTATTGAGTAATGCCTTTGTGCATCAGTAATAAGCTCGAATTGTACTTCATTATCAATTTCGTCATGATCATTCTATTTGTATTATAGAACCACTTAGTTGGTTTTGAATTTTCCTTATTAATATTTTCAAAATTTTCAAAGGCTCATTTTTAGTCTTTAGAAATCTATGTCCATGTATACATAGAATAATCATCTACTACAACTAAGGTGTATAGATTACCTCCACAGCTTTTAATTGCCTATGGACCAAATAAGTCCATATGTAATAATTTTAAACATCTTTTAGTGGAAACCATATTTTTAGCTTTATGACTTGCATGTGGCTTCTCAATTTTGCAAGCATCACAAAAATGTTTATCATATTTGAGCTTAGGTAAGTTTTTAACTAATTCTTTAGATGACAACGATTGAATTAAACACATATTTGCGTGACTAAGTATTCTATGCCATAAGGTAGAATTATCCACTACCGTGGCGAGACATAATTTGTCTTGAGACTTATTTCCTAATTTTATTACGTATAAACCATTTTTTCTAATCCCATTTCCTTTGATTTTACCATCTTTAATTATTTCACTACCTTCTTCCATGAATAAGACTTGACACTTGTTGTCACAAATTTGACCAACACTAAGTAAGTTAAAATCTAAGTTATCTACGTGTTCTACATTAGATTTAGTAAGAGAGTCATTTGAGATCGTACCTTTGCCTATGATCTTTCCTTTTAAGTTACTTCCAAAAACAACATTACCTTCGTCGTATGCTTTGTAGGTAGAGAATAAACTCTTGTTACCGGTCATATGTCTGGAGCAACCACTATCTTTGATCCATTCATCTGGTTCCAAGCATACCTATTTTAACAAAAACAAATTTAAACATTTGGTCCCCAATATCTCACGAGTCCGAAAATGTTAGTGTTGTACATCCCTTGCATTTTTTGCAATTGATTAGGATATTGAAATAGGATACAATTTGCTATATGCACAAAGCCTTGATTTTGTTGGTTGTTCCAATTCATAGGGTAGAAGTTTTGATGAATTGGTTGTTTAGAGTTTCTCCTAGATTGAGGTGTGTTGTATCTTGGTTGAGAAGAGATGTTTCTTCTAGGTGGAGGTGTTTTTGATCTAGTCTCAATTTTGACATAACCTATACTGCTTTTAAGTGATGGTTTTAATGATGGTTTCATTGACTCATCAATGCTATTATGTATTAGTTTCTTCCTAGTAATAACAAAATCCGATCTAGAAGATATAGGTGGACTAAAAACGTATTCTGTCCCTTTTTCGCCATAGGTGCGACTCACGGATCCAGGTAAGGTGGATCCGTGCACCTTTATGGTGGATCCATCCATCGCTTTTTCAGCGGACGATCCAACAAAAATCATGGTTTTAGTTCCGCTTATTGACGCTTTACCACTATCAAATCCTAGACCTACTTTGCAACTAGATGACTTTTAATTGTTTAACATTTTTCTTAGTGAATTAGCGCTTTTATCAAATTTAACAAATTTAACTTGAGTTTCCTTAATTTTGACGTTTTCTAATTTAAGTTCTTCACATGACTTACATGCTATCTCAATTTCTTTACTTCTCTCAAGTTTCTTAATTTTCTCGATCAATTCTAAAATTTCTTTTTCTAAAAGATCTCTTTTAGTTTTCAAAATTTTATGCTTGTTAATGATTTTTAAGCTAATTTCACATTAGCTATCGTATTCTATTTGCATACTATCATTATCAAGATCAGATGCATTATCACTATAGTAGGAAGAGTTAAGAGTTACCTCATTTGACGATTGAGCCATAAGACAAGTTTCGTCGTTAGTTTTGTCTTCGGCGTCATTTTCGCTGTCGCTCCAAGAACCTCCAATGAAGGCCTTTTGATCTTTGTTGCGAGATGGTTTTGGACAATCGCCAATGAGATGATTTGGATCACCGCATCTAAAACATTTTCGGTAACTCTTTCCTTTCTTCTTATCCCTTTGTCGAAATGACTTCTTTTCTTCTCTTGGTTGCCTAACAAATTTACCTTTTCTTCTAAAGAACCTTTTAAAGTTCCTTACGGCCATAGCATATTCTTCGTCATCGCTTCCGGATGTCGAAGTTTCATCATCACTATACTCTTTCTTAGCTTTCAAGGCGATGGACTTAATTCTTTCCTTTTTGCCTCTATAATATTCAAAATCTTTTTCCATGACTACTTCATGTACGTTTAGATTATCGATAAGCTCGTCTAGAGCTAGTGATGACAAATCTTTCGATTCTTTAATCGCCGTGATCTTTGCTCTCCATTTAGGATGTAGAACCCTAAGAAACTTCCTAACATAGTTCTTGCTAGAAAAACCTTCATTAAGAGCTTTAAAACTAGTAATAATAGTGTTAAATCTAGCAAAACCGCTATTAATAGATTCTTCTTCAAGGATAGTAAATTGTTCATATTGTTAAACAAGAAGATCAATTTTATTATCCTTTACTTGGCCATTACCTTGATGTGTGATTAACAATGATTGCCAAATATCTTTAGCCGTTTTACACATAAAAATTCTTTCTTCCTATTACCTTTTAGTGGTAAAGCATTATAAAGAAGCCAATTAAGCTTCATATATTTTTTAGGCAAGTTTCTTTTTAAGATCATCAACATGTTGTTGCAAAACGGAACTATTTCTAAAAATTGGGTTTCTGTTGTTTTCTAGGGGCAACGTTGGAAAATCACCATTCAAGATCATACTGCCAAAGATCTAAAATCTTTGTTGAGTTCAGCATAAGATTTCAAAATCTATTTTTCCAATACATAAAATACGCACTTTCAAAAAAGGAGTGTAGTCTTTGGCATAATATTCCCTTTGTAAGTGCTTAATTTACACATACATTTATAACTATAGAAAAGTGTAACTTAAACAAATGACCAAAAAAAAAACGGACATAAAATCCGAATATATGTTAGATTTTGTCCTTGTATACTGTGGCAGGTAAGACCGGATATTCACTAAAGGACAAAAATAAAGCCAAAACCGAGCACGAGAATGGAAAGAGCGTGAAAAGTCAAAGTCAAAGTCAAAGTTAAAGTTAAAGTCAAAGTCAAAGTCAAAGTCAAAGTCGAGGACATAAGCATCTTATTGGACCAACCCGCACCCAAGTTAATAGGCCGAGTCAGCCCAATAATTATCAATTATAAGCCTTAAGCTTTTAAGCCTTCATAAAAAGCCCAAATCCAAAATCATTATAACCGCCCAATCCTAAACCCATTAGCCTAACAAACACTTAACACCATTAGTCCATGGGTTTACACAGTTAGTCCTTAAGGACTAACATTGCTAGTCCTTAGGGACTAACACATTTAGCCCCTACATCATTTAAACCTTTGCACCCTTAGTCCTTTTACCCCCTAACCCCGTTAAAAATCAAACGAACAGTGCCCCACACCCATTTCCCGCCAATCCTACTATTCACCCATCACTATCCCTCGACCCCTGCTCCCATAGACAAACCCATCACTCTCAACTCAACCCCACTCCACATGGTTCCAAATCTACCTTGGCAATCCCCGTTGATGAACAAGGACAAGGAATCTAGGGTTGTGATCATACTACTTGGTGAACAAGCAAAATTGATGGCTATGATGATGGTTTCAAGCTCACTCACACAAGAAGCACACCCTCTCATCCCTCTCACAGAACTAGCACAAAGAGAAGACCCCAAGACCTTTTTTATCCTCTATAAATAGGACTCTTGTAAGCCCTTGAGGCTATCTAGTTTTTATCTTTTAGCTTATATTAAGTTTGTTTTAGCTTATTGTACCTTTTTTAAAGCCTTGTACTGTTTTTTTAGTTTAATGAAATTTAAGTTTTTATGTTAAAATCCGTTTTTATGTCATTGCTATTAATCTCTTATAAGCTCTTGTTTACTCACATTTAAGATGTTTAACTTAAGCTATATAAACTATTCCATAGTTTATATAGCTTAAGTCTTTTTTACTCAAAAATCACTCAGAAATGTCTTTTGGATGACAAGCCAGACTTGGAAGGGCTTGTGGGTTTTTACTAGCTTGTTTTAAACAAGCTGGAGCTTATAGATCAACTATTTGAGAGCTTATTTGCCCTTGTTTAGAGCAAAGGGCAAGGTACTTTTCACTTTTCTCATTTTAGCTTAAAACTGCTTATTGCTTATTTCCTTGCTTATTACTGTCCATTTTTGCTTATTATTGCTTATTAATGTTATTCATTGCTTATTTATGCTTGCTTATTGCTCATATGTCATTTACTTACGCTTTTCATTAAAACTGTCTTTTATATTGCTTTAAACTGCTTATTCTTGTTGGCTTATTTTAAGTGCTTATTTCTATGTTATAATTGCTTATTTGTCTTTATTTAATCTTATATTAAATCTGTTTTGAGTTTTTATAAGTTTTCTACATCTGTTTTAAGCTTAAAGTTGGATTTAAGAAATTTAAAGGGGTGTTTGGCACAAGCAGTACTAACCCTTGTTAGTACTGCTTGAGTCAACTTTGGTTTAAAAGCCAACTTTGACAAGCTCTTTTAAGTTCTTTAAATCAGTTTTCAAAAGTTTAAAAGGTTTAAAACTCTTTTTCAAAGTTTTTAGAAGTCATGGTTTGAATATGTGCTTATTGTTTCTTTTATATCAGCTTATATGCTTGGATTTGCTTAACTTGCTTTTTAGTTCCTTTGAATGCTTTGTTTGGATGCTAAAATGCAGTAAAAAGAACTTGGTTTAAGTGTGCATGTGTCAATTGTGTTTTAAGTTTAAATTCTGTCTAGTTCTTAAGTCTCATTTTAAAAAACGTTAAAAGTCCCATTTTCATTAGCAAATTCAGGCAAGATAAAGTTTGTTTTAGGATCAAAAATTGATAGCATAAGCTCTTTAAATATAGTAGGTAATCTGTTTTAGCTTATTTCATAATTTAGTCTTCTTTTACTAGCTTAATCTTAGGGCTGCAGTTTGTCTTTTGTCTTTTAGAAAAACCTTGAAAAAACAAAAAAAAAAGTAGGATTTTGTGTAAACATCCATTTCCAATAGCCTTTTTCTAGCTTATTAGTTTTTCAAAATGCTTAATTTTTGCTTTTTCTTATAGCTTGTAGTATTAACTTTATCTGTTTTTAGGTTTTAAACCTTAGCTTATTAGTATACTAGCTTAATTATTAGCTTAAGAATACCCCCTTAGGTTGTTTTAAGTATCTTTTTAGCCAAATTGCTTATTTGCTTATTTGAGTATTTTAACTGTTAGGTTTGCTTAGATTTTGTTTAGATATGCTTATTAAGCTAGGTTTAAGATGCTTGTAGCTTATTTGACTTAGGATTGAGCTTATTTAAGCTTATTAGCTATTTCAATTTAAGTGTCAAAAGCCTTAGCTTTTAAGTCAATTATGCTTATTCCAGCTTATTTAAATGCTTATTTTGGGATTAGTTTAGCTTATTAGGTCTAGGTAGTTAGCTTATTTTAGCTTATTTGTTTTCCATTTGTTTTTTAAAGCCTAAAAAGACCGCACAGTTTTAGCTTTTAGCCTTAGCTGAAAAACCAAGTCTTTAGCCTTTCATAAGCTGTTTTTAGCTTATTTTAAGTTTTTAAAAAAAGTGTTTTCATAAAAGTTGCTTATTTTCAAGTTTTAAAGCTTTTTCAAAAAGAAATTTAAAAAAAAATGCTATGCCGTATAGGGAAGCCATAGTTTCGAACCTGGGACCTCAACCTTAACTGCATAGCATTTTAACACCACACTCCACTACCACTCGCCCTTGGGTCTTTTTCGTTTAAAGTTTACACAATTTAATATTTAACACCTTTTTAGCCTTTAAGCTTAATAGCCCTTTTTAGCTTATTTCAAGCTTATTCCAATAAGCTATTAAACCCAATTTATTTTTCTTAGGATTAGAATAGCTTAAAGTAATTTCTGTAATTTTTTTAGAATTTTGAAAATTAATTTAGTATTTTTAATTAATTTTTTAGACTAAAACTACTTTTAATTCATAATAAAAAAATAAAAGTCAAAAAAATATAATTCTTTTTTGGTTAAAATTTGATAATCTAGGTTTTTAAAGCTCGGGTTTTGATTGCTTTCGTTTTTCGCTTGCCTTTATTTGTTTTTGCATGTTATTTGTAGAATTAGAATCCAAATCAAAATTTGATTATTCAAACACGCGAGCAAAACTTAAACTCGATTCTAATCATGTGATTCACGCCTCGTCGGGAAACGACCCGGGAAGGTTTTGGATTTTACTTTGGATAAAAGTAATCTTCTAGAAGCCTTACGGAATACTTACTCTCTTATTAATTGATATTTTGGGAATACTTATTATATATATATATATATATATATATATATATCATACTATATTATTATATATATATTATATATAGCAAGGATATTTTCAGAATCAAATTTGTGTGGGCCGGTTGCCGGGGGTGGTGTGTTGCGATTATCATGTTACGTTTGAAGATTAGTGTTTGAAGACCCTTCCCCGTGAAGTTATCGCTTTCATTTGTGAATATTTTTATTCTAGTATCAAGTAATCAAAAATACAAAAAAAAATTGAAAAACAACAAAATCAACTGTTGTGTCACTTGTGAAAACGGCTCACTTTTAGATTGCAAACTATAAGAGAGGTATAAGGAGGGTTGATCCGACCAACTTCAACCCGAAAGAAAAATGTTTTTAATACGCTTCG
This sequence comes from Tanacetum coccineum, assembly GCA_026074375.1. NCBI lineage: Eukaryota > Viridiplantae > Streptophyta > Magnoliopsida > Asterales > Asteraceae > Tanacetum > Tanacetum coccineum. Next base: position 44,708 of record BQNB010006792.1, on the reverse strand, counting down.
CGCTGACCCGTTCCTCCGCTTCTTTGTAAGTAATTTAGAGAGCTACCGTGCACCTTTGATTTATCGGTCCCAAAAATATTTTTTCTTGTTTAAAATACATAAAAAAATTCAAAAATATTCTTCTTAACCTCAATTTGTTTAATTCTTATGTCGTCATTCACCCCCACGATGTTGTTTTAAGTGTGGAGCCTCGTTTGGTGGTCTACATTGTCGACAATGTACTTGTGATTGGTGTAGAAGAAAGTTTATGGTGGAAGTTTGTTCTTTATGTTGTGGTGAAGAGGGAAAATTATTCGATAATTGTCCAAACCTAACTCATTTCAAAGATTTTTACAACTCACTTCCCCCAAACTCACTTTGCTGAGTCATTCAATGACAATCCTAGCTTTTGTTATACACCTCAAGAACCATTTGTTTATAATCAAGACCCAGTGAAATTTTTTCATAAAGTCCTCCACAAATCGACCAACGTTATTGTTACGGGTGTGGAGATTCGTTAGACGATTTATTTTGTCAACGGTGTACTTGTGAGTCATGTGGGAACGATGCTCATTATGGTTACGATTGTCCACCTCAAGTTCCGTTTGTCTACGATCAGGACATGTGTTTCAATCAAAACATTGATAATAATTTTCCACAAACTTCACCAAGTTTTCCACAACAATTTCCTTGTTGTGAAAACTGTGGGGGTCCTCATGAGAATTTTCAGTGTCAACCGATCAACCAGAATTTCTACGAACCTAATCTTTGTTATAATTCTATTTCTTTTGGTTTTGACCAATTCCAACCCTCGCAGTTTCCCGTCATTCATCAACCTCCTCAAGAAATGAGTATCCAAGATATGGAGGATCTGAAGCAGCAGTATTTAGATGAAATGAAAAGTTTAATTAATGAAATTCAGATTAAGGATTATCGTAATGAGAAGATTAATATTGAGACTAAGATTAATGAGCTTAAGGAAAATTTCAATGGAATGAGTATTGAAATTAATAAAAAGAAAAAGCTTCAGCAACTAGAGCAGGTGGCTAGTCTTAGTACTTATCCTTTGCAACATTTCAATTCTTTTTGCTACGACGATGATGATGATGATGACGAGGAGTTTTCTATCCCTATGAGTGAAATTTATAAGAGTTCCCTTACTGCAATCACACCTAACTCACCGATTACGGACTCTCTCATAATGGAGGATGAGCACCTTGACACTATTTTGGAAATGAAATCGGACGAAGAATATGAGTCTAGTGTTGAGGACCTTAACCTAACCCCAAGTGAGTCTGAGGATTTATTCGATATTGAAAGTGAGTGTGATGTGCCCGTTTTAAAACTGGTTATAGTCTAGGTAAGATATGCAACCTAGTTCTCTATAACCTTGGCTCTGAATACCAATCTGTAACACCCCCAAAAATGGGTCGCAGCGGAATATGTTTCTGGGAGCGTTACTTCATAATACCATTGCTCAAGTCATGAGAGAACGACCTCTAACTGTGTCGTTTGAAAGGAAATCTTGAATTATTTAGACTCCAATGCACATCACATAAGCCAAGCATCTAATTCACCTGAGAAAAACATGCTTAAAAAGTGTCAACATAAAGTTGGTGAGTTCATAGGTTTGTTTAAGTATAAATGTTGAACCAAAGTTCGTAAAGTATGTATGACCGTTCCAATCCTTGTATGTTCCTCAAAAATGTATGTATAAATGTTGGAAATCAAAGAGTTGTAAAGTATGCATGACCATTTCAATCCCCAAATAGTCACAAAAACATATGTATGAATGTTATAAACCAAAGAGTTGTAAAGTATGCATGACCATTTCAATCCCCAAATAGTCACAAAAACGTATGTATAGTTGGACCCCCATTGTTCAAAGTATGTATTGCCACTTTATTCAAGGCAACGTAAATATTCCTGTGTGTATAAAACAATGATTACGATTACTCTAAGTTCATGAAGCTGCTGCGTAGACTCATATATATGCCACTTTATTCAAGGCACCGTAAGTGTTCATGTTCGTATAAATGTTGTGCTCCGACATGCTATAACGTTCGTCTCCAGTGATAGCTAATCACCCGAACGGGGCTGTCACACCCGAATAGATCTATTTCATAACATTCGCGCTTACCCTCCGAGTAATTAACAGTTCAATCCGCTTAAGCTAATCCGTAATCATTTGGGTAAAAGTAAAGTAATGTCCTTGTTTTCAAAAATAAAGTGAAACAAGCAATGTATATCATCCCAAAATAAGTAATTGAGTGTGTAGACCAGTTTGTAAAACGAATTGTAAATGCACATGTAATAAATTCAAACCCATCATGTAAATGAAGTTGGTAACAAGCATGTTCTCACCCCAAAAGTTGTAAAGTATATGCAAAACAAGTAAAACGTGGGGCTATAAACTCACCTTGAGTGAATGGATAACAAGTATATCAGAAAATGCGTCACGTAAGTGTCCGAATGCAACCTAATTAAGTATAGGTCGTATGAGTACTAAGTACTTTGAATAACTAAGACCATATATAATTTTATATAGCTACATCACCATCTAATTGTATTTGTGAAATTTGTGAAATAACATTTGAATCGCATTTGATAATTAATAATCGTGTAATTGTACTCGTATAATCGAATAAATAGTTCAATCGGCCTTGTAGAATAATATTTATAAAGTTTAAGACATGTATAAATATTATGTAAATGATTCTAAAATGTTTCACAAAAATTTATATTAAAAATGAACCAACACTATTCACGTCAGAAAATAGTGCACAAGTATAAAATAGTGTGTATCTTTCTCGTTTTAAGCCCGTTTGGTATGTTTCTTACGTCCACGCTTTTTTATTAAGATGATGTATCAAAATATTACAGTGGTTTTTACTGTTCATGGACTTTTATAAATTTGGTTATCGTAAACTCGTAACCGTTATATTTTATTCGTTTTAACTCCGATTTTAGTGATTCCTTCGAGCACGTCTTCGTAATTAAAAGTTCTATCAAATTAATGATGTTTTCAAAATATATATATCTGATGTGAACAGTAACTTTTATAAAATTATTTTTATAAAAGTATTTATTATCGTAAACTTGCGTAATTCATAACTCCTTTGTTATTGATCATAAAATTATGATTCTTAATGTTTTGGAATCTTAAAAATGTATAATATCTGAGAAAAATAACCATTTGTATATATCAAAAGTGAAACTTAAAAAGGTTTTATAAAATTTCTTTTATAAACGCGTTTATTATCGTGTTACTTGTAAATGACGTATCTTCTTCGTTATAAATTTGTTTTTCGAGTTCTTTATATGCCTACGATCCTTGTAACATGTAGTATTTTATATAATTATAAAATAAATATGTTAAAATTCGAATTTGATCAGACCCTGTGAGGTTTTTGTTCAAAACATGTTTAAACTTGATTTTTGTAACTTTCTAGTTTAGTACACTTGTTACATGTCCATTACAACCCTTAATATCACATGTCTTACATACTTAAGATCCTTAGTCCATCATTTGTCCAAATATTATCCAAGAATCACAAGATCCATAAGTCTACATACTTATTTGTTCATGAACTTTTATATACACTTTTTAGGTAACTTGTTTATATAAGCTTTTTATACTTAAACCACACTTATATAATATATATACTTCCATTATCACATGTTCTTAACATTCATATAACATGTATAAAAGTTTACCAAATGATAACCAAGTATGAAAATCCATTTTTCATGTAAGTAAGTTCCTTAGATGGTGATTAACTATACAATCATTATATATGCATAAAATCACAAATGTAAAGAGATTAAGGTTTTTAGGTAACCTTAATATGATGAGTGGTGATGGAAAATATGATCTAAACCCTTGTTTAGCAAACAAACCCAAGCTTTCAACACTTGAAACCCTAAATCCAAGCAAAACCCTAATCTTGAACCTTCTTGCCTTAACACTTGTAAACCCTAAACCAAACCTTCTAAACACCTTAGGATATCTTAGATATGTTGTAGGAGTGCTTGTAAATGTTGTAATTAAAATTTGTATGGATGGTTTGTGTGCTTTTTTTGGCCGTGGGTTATAAGAGAGACAAAGAGAGGTTTTATGTTGTTTTCACCTTATGAAATAAAATGTGTGTGTTTACTTACACTAGCTAAGGCCTTATATATCACACATGGCTAGTCAATAATGCACGTAGAAGTCCAAGACATGATGAGGATTTTTAGAAATGAAAAGACCAAGTTACTAGTCATAGTTGGTAAAACATAAAGAGTTGGTGTATGTACAATATCAAGTTGCAAGTTTGAGATATTTCTCTTGATCTTTTCATCCATATCCGGTTATATATGTATATATGTGATGATATTTTGTAAATTTTGAGTAATGGGTACAATTGTGGGTATTTGTTGAAGCGTAGAAAAGTTTTGGTGGTTCCGGGTATGCCTAAATGCATTAAGTTGCGACACGTAAACACTTCACGTTACCAATAAAAATAAAATGAACAAAGTTAATAATTATCCTCAAAATAATTACTTAACACTTGCTTGATGTAAACATTTAATTGTTTGATGCCCGTTTACATTACATGATAATTTTTAGCTTACGCGATTTAACTTAATAGTTTCAATTTAAAAGCAAACGCGTACAATACTAAAAATAAATAGTGAATTTATTGACGATGTACAATGACCCTAAAACACGGGGTGTTATAGTTCTACTCACTTGAATCCTTTCAAGTGAGAATTTAATTTCCGTATATTAGCTTTCTCGTAGTCTATCTTTTTTTATTAATTGTTTCGTAACCTATTCCCGTCAACCACCATGGGAGACACGAATCCTATCCGCACTCTTGGAGATTAATCTAAACCTAGCCACGAGGGCTACAGGAATACCATTGAACTCCCCATAAGGAACATTAGGGTACCTCTTCGATCCGACATCATACGGTTGGTGCAAAACGGATGCTCATTCCATGGACTTCGATCCGAGGATCCAAACCAACACCTCAAAGATTTCTTAAAACTTGTGGATTCACTTGACCTTGACGGTACAAATAGGGAAAGAACGCGCCTGCGTTTATTTCAATTTTCCTATCGCGATCAAGCTAGCAACTGGCTTGAACATCTTCCAGCAGGATCCATCACCACATGGGAGGATCTTACTACTCGTTTCCTTGCTCAATTCTTTCCATCGAGAAGGACTGCAAAACTCTGCAACGATATCCTGATGTTCCAACAACATCATGGAGAATCTCTATCTGAAGCATGGACTCGTTTTAAAGACTTACTCTGAAAAGTCCCTCAACATGGAATTGATCTTTGGCTCCAAGTTCAAATATTTTACGACCGCATTGATCACACCCTAAAATGGACCATGGACTACGCCGCCGAAGGCCGGCTAAGGAAAATGAGTGTGGAAAAAGCTTGGGCCACTATCGAGGAGTTAGCTCGATATGAGGATGAGGGGTGGAACGACCTCGTCGCCCCGGGAGAAGGGAGCCTCGACTATGAAAATCCTGACATTGAACAGTTACTAGGGGTCATGGAATGTAAATTTGATACACTCATGAAGGAAGCAATCTCGCTAATGGGAAGAAGTGAAAGCGTATTTGGAATGACAAGCAACACAGTGTATCAACTACCCTGCGGAACATCCTGACCAAAAGAATTCAGGACTTTGTGATGAATTTCATACTCTGTAGAATCAAGAGAAAAAGTTAGGCACCTCGAATAGTATAATGTATGTATTGGACCGATTTCATGCAACTCTCTTGGAGGTTGTAGGGAATTAAGGGAGGGATAAAATTTGAACAAGAATAGAACCAAGGAAAATCAAGAAGATCAACATGTATCCCGATAATGAGTGATTTTTGAACTCCTTAAAGAACATAAATTCTCAGAAACTCTTACGAAAGAGGTACCCTCCCATACACCAAAAAATGCCTCATCAAAAGTACACTATGTCAAACACGTCCACACAATCTTCCCAGTCCACCTCTTGTAAGGGAAAGTACCTTTGGCTTTAAGCCTGGTACAAAGAATAACCAAAACATCAAGTCCCGACATGATACGGAAAATTTGAGCCCACAAAGTACCCCACAAGACCTCCTATCATTTGAGGTATACACACCACCCGTGACTTACCCGAAAGAAGTAGAAAAGACATTAGGAACCCAGATAGAGGTAGAATCTTTAGATGAAACACAACTAGAGGATTTAAGATTAAATATTTATAATCATGATATTCCTCTTAGTTCTAGGGAAGTTCCTAGTTTTGATGAGCCGGAGCCTCAACCAAATCCTTTACCAAATTATCCATCCCTAGATGTAAGTCTAGGAAAAGAAAGAGGCTCCTAACCACCCAATAAACCATATAGTCCGGGCGGTTTTAGGATGAAGGAAGTAAATCATTTGACCATTCATATGCCGCCTTCACCTTACATGGAATCTTTCTACCCTAAGGATGTGTATTGCAATTATCACCCATGTCTAGATGACCCTAAGAAACATTATGGATTTAAACCGGGTTTATTAGGACATAGTGGATCCCTAGGTGTTGACTTTTTGAAATTGGAGATGATAGAAGATGATTGGGAATTAGAATTTAAAGAAGTTTCTTTTCTAGGAAGAGGACTTAACTCACCCATTAGGCCAAAAGAAGTAGAGAGTGTTAGGATAAAAGAAACACACCATTTGGAACATACTATTCAACAACAAATTTTTCAGCATGTGACCCCTTCTCACAACAATGGTGTGTACCGTTACTATCACCGCACTTGAGCTCAAGTGTAGGGGAACCCTCCCCTTTATCTGTTAAATGAGGGTAGAGTCAGGCTCGTGACTCGAACAAAAATAAGCGCTTTTTGGGAGGCAACCCAATATTACTTTTCCCGCAATTAGGAGTGTCATGTGTTTTATTCTTTTCATTTTATTCTATCATGTTTGAACTTTATCTTGTAATCATGCTTTGTTTGTCTTTAACCTCGTCTTAATTTCAATCAAAGGTATTTTGCAAATAATAAGTGTAGGGGAATTTATCCGGCTTATGAGCCAAATTCAAGCATGTTAAATAATTTGTTTAGATTAATTCGCGTCAGTTTCGAGTCATATGA
>BQNB010006792.1:25000-27500 GCA_026074375.1 Tanacetum coccineum | reverse complement strand
ACGAGGAACTATCGGGGCAGGTTTACGTCGTGCGAGGAAAGTTAGTCAAATCGCTACGACATGCGAGGAACTGTCAGGGCAGGTTTACGACGTGCGAGGAACCTTGGTTGGTCTAAGACGGGCCTAGGAACGATGAGGAACCTCGAATCAGATAGCCAACTCTCAACCTTGTCGAGCACCAAGGTGAGCTAGTGACCATGGTACCCCCTATATATACTTATTGCAAAAAAAACATAAGTGACAGGAACAGACATTAATTTTTTGAGGAGTCATACTTTTTCAACAAAGTCGCTACGACGCGCGAGGAACCGGCGGGGCAGGTTTACGTCGTGCGAGGAAAGTTGATCAAGTCGCTACGACGTGCGAGGAACCATCGGGGCAGGTTTACGTCATGCGAGGAAAGTTGATCAAGTCGCTACGACCTGCGAGGAACCGTCAGGCAGGTTTACGTCGTGCTTGGAAAGTTGATCAAGTCGCTACGACGTGCGAGGAACCGTCGGGGCAGGTTTACGTCGTGCGAGGAAACTTGGTCAAGTCGCTACGACGTGCGAGGAACCGTCGGGGCAGGTTTACGTCGTGCGAGGAAACTTGGTCAAGTCGCTACGACGTGCGAGGAACCGTCGGGGCAGGTTTACGACGTGTGAGTAACCTTGGTCAAGTCGCTACGACGTGCGAGGAACCGTCGGGGCAGGTTTACGTCGTGCGAGGAAACTTGGTCAAGTCGCTACGTCGTGCGAGAAACCGTCGGGGCAGGTTTACGTCGTGCGAGGAAAGTTGGTCAAGTCGCTACGACGTGCGAGGAACCGTCGGGGCAGGTTTACGTCGTGCGAGGAAAGTTGGTCAAGTCGCTACGACGTGCGAGGAACGGTCGGGGCAGGTTTACGACGTGCGAGGAACCTTGGTCAAGTCGCTACGACGTGCGAGAAACCGTCGGGGCAGGTTTACGTCGTGCGAGGAAAGTTAGTCAAGTCGCTACGACGTGCGAGGAACCGTCGGGGCAGGTTTACGACGTGCGAGTAACCTTGGTCAAGTCGCTACGACGTGCGAGGAACCGTCGGGGCAGGTTTACGTCGTGCGAGGAAAGTTAGTCAAGTCGCTACGACGTGCGAGGAACCGTCGGGGCAGGTTTACGTCGTGCGAGGAACCTTGGTCGGTCTGGTATACGACGGGCCGAGGAACCTTGATCGGTTCCGATCTCGCTTCTTAGGATCCTTGGTTGGTCTACGACGGGCCTAGGAACGATGAAGAACCTCGAATCAGATAGCCAACTACACACCCCGTCGGGCACCAAGGTGAGCGAGTGACCATGGTACCCCCTATATATACTTATTGAGAAAACACTTAAGTGACAGGAACAGACACTAAATTTTTGAGGAGTCATACTTTTTTTCCAAGTCGCTACGACGTGCGAGGAACCGTCGGGGCAGGTTTACGTCGTGCGAGGAAACTTGGTCAAGTCGCTACGACGTGCGAGAAACCGTCGGGGCAGGTTTACGTCGTGCGAGGAAAGTTAGTCAAGTCGCTACGACGTGCGAGGAACCGTCGGGGCAGGTTTACGTCGTGCGAGGAAACTTGGTCAAGTCGCTACGTCGTGCGAGAAACCGTCGGGGCAGGTTTACGTCGTGCGAGGAAAGTTAGTCAAGTCGCTACGACGTGCGAGGAACCGTCGGGGCAGGTTTACGTCGTGCGAGGAAACTTGGTCAAGTCGCTACGACGTGCGAGAAACCGTCGGGGCAGGTTTACGTCGTGCGAGGAAAGTTAGTCAAGTCGCTACGACGTGCGAGGAACCGTCGGGGCAGGTTTACGTCGTGCGAGGAAACTTGGTCAAGTCGCTACGACGTGCGAGAAACCGTCGGGGCAGGTTTACGTCGTGCGAGGAAACTTGGTCAAGTCGCTACGACGTGCGAGGAACCGTCGGGGCAGGTTTACGTCGTGCGAGGAAAGTTAGTCAAGTCGCTACGACGTGCGAGGAACCGTCGGGGCAGGTTTACGACGTGCGAGGAAACTTGGTCAAGTCGCTACGACGTGCGAGGAACGGTCGGGGCAGGTTTACGACGTGCGAGGAACCTTGGTCAAGTCGCTACGACGTGCGAGGAACCGTCGGGGCACGTTTACGTCGTGCGAGGAAACTTGGTCAAGTCTGGTATACGACGGGCCGAGGAACCTTGATCTGTTCCGATCTCGCTTCTTAGGATCCTTGGTTGGTCTACAACGGGCCTAGGAACGATGAGGAACCTCGAATCAGATAGCCAACTACCAACCTTGTCGGGCACCAAGGTGTGAGAGAGACCATGGTACCCCCTATATATACTTATTGAGAAAAAACTTAAGTGACAGGAACAGACATTAAATTTTTGAGGAGTCATACTATTTTGTATTTTCACATAACTCATTCGTTTGACTTCGTATTGAGCCGAAATTTTTTGTGTGCCATCTCTAAGATGAACATGAGGACTTGAAATAAAATAAAAAGCATTTTTGGGTTTCTCGAGAGGGTCTC
>BQNB010006792.1:2500-7500 GCA_026074375.1 Tanacetum coccineum | reverse complement strand
GGATCGGTAGGGTCCAGCGGTGGGAAGAGCACGCCTACGTAAGCGCGGTGTCCGGTGCCCCCAGGCGGCCTTGAAAATCGTGAGGATCCGAGTGCCTCCCACGCGCAGGTCGTACTATAAACGCATCAGGTCCTCCAAGGTGAACAGCCTATGGTCGATGGAACATGTAGGCAGGGAAGTCGGAAAATGGATCCGTAACCTCGGGAAAAGGATTGGATCTGAGGGCTGGGCACGGGCCGGTCCCAGTTTCGAACCCGGTCGCTGTCGTGGGATCTGTCGGGGCTGCTACGCGGCGGCGAGTGAGAGGATGTCGCCGCGGTGTCGGGCGGGGGACGGACTTGGAAACGGCTCTTTCGGGGGCCTTCCCCGTGGATGTCGAAACCGGCCAACTCAGAATTGGTACGGACAAGGGGAATCCGACTATTTAATTAAAACAAAGCATTGCGATGGTCCCTGCGGATGCTAACGCAATGTGATTTCTGCCAGTGCTTGATATGTCAAAGTGAAGAAATTCAACACATAAGCGGGGTAAACGGCGGGTGTAACTATGGACTTTCATTAAGGTAGCAAAATGCTCGTCATCTAATTAGTGACGCGCATGAATGGAATTAACGAGATTCCCACTGTCCTGTCTACTATCCAGCGAAAACCACAGCCAAGGGAACCGGCTTGGCCAGAATCAGCGGGGGAAAGAAGACCCTGTTGAGCTTGGGGGGGTGGGGACTCTAGTCCGACTTTGAGAAATGACTTGTCGATGAGGTGGTAGTATAAGTGGGGCCTCGGGCGAAAGTGGAAATACCACTACTTTTTAACGTTATTTTACTTATTCGTGAATCGGAAGCCAGGGCATGACCAGCCTCTTTTTGGTCCCAAGGCTTGCTTCGGCGCGGTCGTTCCGGGCGGAAAGACATTGTCAGGTGGGGGAGTTTGGCTGGGGCGGCACATCTGTTAAAAGATAACGCAGGTGTCTAGATGAGCTCAACGAGAACAGAATCTCGTGTGGAACAGAAGGGGTAAAAGCTCGTTTGATTCTGATTTCCAGTACGAATACGAAACCGTGAAAGCGGCTGGGGCCTAAGATCCTTTAGATCTTCGGAATTTGAAGCTTAGAGGTGTCAGAAAAAGTTACCACAGGGATAACTGGCTGTGGTGGCAGCCAAGCGTCATAGCGACGTTTGCTTTTTGATCCTTGATGTCGGCTCTTACTTTTCATTGTGATAGCAGAATTCACCAAGTGTTGGATTGTTCACCACCATTTAGGGGAACGTGAGCTGGGTTTAGAACGTCGTGAGACAGGTTGTTTTACCTACTGATGACAGTGTCGCAATAGTAATTCAACTAGCTACGAGAGGAACGTTGATCGACAATTGGTCATCGCGCTTGGTTGAAAAGCCAGAGTGGCGCGAGCTACGTGTGCTGGATTATGAGCTGAACGCCCTAAGCAGAAGAATCCGGGTCTAGATAGAAAGCGAAGCGTATGCCAGCCGCTGTTTGCCGGACCAGCATTAGGGGCTGGCCCCAAGGCACGTGTCTGTTGGCTAAGCTGTGCGACTATGAGTCGTTCGGGCGCCATGAAGTACATTCCCATTCAAGTGGCGGGGTAGAATCCTTTTTGCAGAGACCTTAAAATACGCGACGGGGTATTGTAAGTGGCAGAGTGGCCTTGCTGCCACGATCCACTGAGATTCAGCCCTGCGTCGCTCAGATTCGTCCCTCCCCCTCAAAACATCTCACTCCATTTTTCTTCCTAGTATTTTTCCTAGAGGTTATGTATCTAAAAACGCAAGAATTTGACCAAGTGTTGAGAAATTTGTTCATACATCATTGGTGAGAACATTTGCAAGTGTTGGCAGACGACGGCCTATCCAAAGTTTTGCAAGTGTCGGTAGTTTTACCCGGAAGCTTGAGAAATTTGTTCATACGTTGTTGGTGAGAACATTTGCAAGTGTTGGTAGTTTTACTTGACATACGGCTATCCATTAATCTTGCTAATTTCTTTCATAGAGGGAGTACGTAGGAGCTCAAAAAAACCAAGTAGGAATTCCAAATCTTATGACGTATTTCATCAACCGTTGGAGATGTTTACGTGCCGGTGGCCATTCTTCGTTGTGAAACATTTTCAAAAGGCAAACCATCTCGGAAGCACTAAGTTGTGACATCGGATAAAAAAACAGGGGTGCAACACGAGGAGCTTCCCTCGGGTCACCCAGCTGTCTAGTACTTCTCTCGCCCAAGCACGCTTAAGGCGGAGTTCTGATGGATCGGTGCATTCGTGCTGGTATGATGCACCCGTCATAGTTTGCACAAGTTATTATGTTATGGTCAATTGCAAGCATATAAGATACTTAATGAGTCTGTGTCCGGTTATGTACGAGCGCGGCCGACGTTCGTGAAACGATTGAATTCGCTTAAAAAATATGGTAATTCAAGAAATATCAAAAAAATATGGTAATTCAAAAAATATCGTCTCGATCCGACGTCCGAGTTAAAAGTTACGACGCTTTAAAGTTATGCCGACCAACCCGCCATGAGTTTGTGGAAAGAATTAACCAGGGAATAGTGTTCGTAGCAACACAGAGAAGAGGACTTGGCGATCATGCCCAAGTCCTCACGTCACATGAATACGCTCAGATTGTTACGAAGATCGAATCATCACTTGTCGCGGAAAATGTCATTCTCAACAGTCTAATCATGATATCAATAAGAAAATAACATATCGCATGCCAATCTCTTGCTGGCTAAGACGAAAAAAAACTAAAACGGCGTGAGTACAACACATCTCAAGTGTTTACACGAAAGCCCTCGCGATATCTATCTATCATTCCAACTATGTTCATTATCTCCGTCGCCCAAGTAATGTCGTGCCTATCCGGCCAGTTTCGTTCGACTTCCGACTCGGTCGTCACGTGACGCCGCGTTGCAAACGAGACACCTTCGAGAAAACCCAAAATGCTTTTTATTTTATTTCAAGTCCTCATGTTCATCTTAGAGGATGGCACACAAAGAATTCGGCTCAAACGAAGTCACCGAATGAGTATGTGAAAATACAAAATAGTATGACTCCTCAATAAATTTAATGTCTGTTCCCTGTCACTTAAGTTTTTCTAATAAGTCTATATAGGGGGTATCATGGTCTCTCTCCACACCTTGGTGCCAGACATAGGTTGGTTTTATGGTTGGCTCTTATTCTGATTCGAGGTTCCTTATCGTTCCTGGGCCTTTGTAGACCAACCAAGGATCCTGAAGAAGCGATGATCGGAACAGATCAAGGTTCTCGGCCCGTCGTATACCAGACTTGACCAAGTTTCCTCGCCGACGGGTAAACGTTGCCCCGACGGTTCCTCGCAGTCCGTAGCGAACTTGACAGGTTACCTGCACGTCGTTAAAACTGCATCCCGACCGTTCCTCGCACGTAGTTAGCGACTTGACAACTTTCTCGGCACGAGTTACCTGCCCCCCGACGGTTCCTCGGCACGTAAGTAGCGACTTGACAAGGTTACTCACACGTCGTATACCGGCCCGTCGGTTCCTCGCACGTCGTAGCGAAGACTTGACAAACGTTTCCTCGCACGTCGTAACCTGCCCCCCCCCCCCCCCCCCGGAACGTTTCCTACGCACGTAGTAGCGACTTGGACAAGTTTCCTCGCACGACGTTAAACGTGCCCCGAGGTTCTCGCATCTGTCGTTAGGGACGTTGACCAAGTTTCCGCGCACGACGTAACCTGCCCCGATGGTTCCTGCACGTCGTAGCGATCTTGACCAACAGTTCAGTCGCACGGAGTAAAACCTTGCCCCCCGACGGTTCTCGCAGTCGTAGCACTTGACAAGGTTACTCGCAGTCGGTAAACCCCCCCAACCCCCCACAACCCCCCCACTTGCCCGACGGTTCCTCGCAGTGTAGCGACTTGACCAACTTTACTCGACGACGTAAACCTTGCCCCGACGGTTCCTCGAACGTGTAGCGACTTGACCAACTTTCCTCGCACGACGTAAAACTGCCCCGACGGTTTTCCTTCGCTACGTAGTAAGCGGGAAACCCCCTTGACCAAGTTTCCTCGCACGACGTAAACATGCCACGACGGTTCCTCGCACGTCGTAGCGACTTGACCAACTTTCCTCGCACGACGTAAACCTGCCCCGACGGTTCCTCGCACGTCGTATGCGGACTTGGAAAAAAAGTATGACTCCTCAAAATTTAGTGTTGTTCTGTTGTCACTTAAGTTTTTTCCTCAATAAGTATATATAGGGGGTACTATGGTCACTCGCTCACCTTGGTGCCCGACAGGGTGTGTAGTTGGCTATATGATTCGAGGTTCCTCATCGTTCCTAGGCCCGTCGTAGACCAACCAAGGTTCCTCGCACGTCGTAAACATGCCCCGACGGTTCCTCGCACGTCGTAGCGACTTGACCAACTTTCCTCGCACGACGTAAACCTGCCCCGACGGTTCCTCGCACGTCGTAGCGACTTGACTAGTTTTCTCGCACGACGTAAAACCTGTCCGACGGATTCCTCGCAGTCGTAGGACTTGGAAAAAAAAAGTATTGACTCCTCAAAATTTAGTGTTGTTCCTGTCACTTAAGTTTTTCCTCAATAAGTATCTATAGGGGGTACCATGGTCACGTAAGGCTCACCTTGGTGCCCGAGGGGGTATGGAGAGCGGCTATACTGATTCGAGGTTCCTAATCGTTCCCAGGCCCGTGTATAGACCAACCAAGGTTCCTCGCACGTCGTAAACATGCCTCGACGGTTCCTCGCACGTCGTAGCGACTTGACCAACTTTCCTCGCATGACGTAAACCTGCCCCGACAGTTCCTCGCACGTCGTAGCGACTTGACTAAGTTTTCTCGCACGACGTAAACCTGTCCCGACGGTTCCTCGCACGTCGTAGCGACTTGGAAAAAAAGTATGACTCCTCAAAAATTTAGTGTCTGTTCCTGTCACTTAAGTTTTTTCTCAATAAGTATATATAGGGGGGTGGTAGGAGTTGGAAGGTAATGAA